>JBBPCZ010014375.1:0-14852 GCA_037974445.1 Brycinus macrolepidotus
CTACCCCCCTGGTTCCAGACCCCCCACCAGTGTGTCCCCCTCCCCCCCACATTAAAAATGCTTCCGACACCCCTGACTGAATCACAAAAACAGCCTGTTTCGAGAAGCTGAAAGGTTGGAAAAATGGAACCAATGCAAACAGCTGAGCTGTTCCATTGCTCACTGCTCCTTAGGGAGAAAAATAAAATACAAGATAAATGTAAAGAACTATTTTAAGTGACTCCTCTATGGTATCACTACAGAGAACCTGTTTATGGCACTACATTTGTGTGTATAGTAAAGAATAAGTGTATGGTAACTTTATTTGAATGTTTTTTGGATGTTTTTCCTCTTCCTTCTTTTAAATTCATTGATTTAGTTAAATTGTGTACCCAGTTTATCATAGGCTATTGAAAATGTGGTAACTCATTTTACTGTTAGTTTTACTCTTACTTTTTTATTTATTTCAAGTAGTTTTAGAAGATCATAATACTGTCATAAATGTATTGTGATGTTATTTTTAAAGAAACCCATTTTCCACTTATCCCAGATGTGGCCATACAGACAGACAGTGTTGCTAATAAACACTGATACTCAATAGTCACCCAAACAGCCTGATTGTTTCTATGAAAATGGACACAGCATGACTTCCTGTGAGACATAAAAATCAACAAAGCCTGTAGGAGTATAGTTTTAATACTTACAGTAAGTTATACTGTGTCCTAAACCACATCAACCGGTCTATACCACTTTAATGAAGTTATGAGTGTTGAGAGGGTTAAGAGAGGTAATTTTATGGATACAGTTTGGACTGTTTGGGTGAGCATTGAGTTCTTGTGCATTGCTGCTGCAGTTTTAAATTAAAGAAGCAAAGCTCCTGATTTGTCTTGGATAATTGGCTAAATCTGAGATAAGTGGAATATTTGATTTGTGAGTGCAAATGTGATTTTTTTTTTTTTTTTTTTTTTTTGCCCCCGTGTATTCTGAAGCCATGTGATATGGCATTGGTAAAAAAAGAACAGCTGGGAGTCATCTGTCTAATTACTGTCAAATTTAATTTAATTTAATGTCAAAATGTCTATTTTTAGAGTGTAACTTTTTTCTGTCCATCTCTTATTTTTTTTCTATTTTCAGGGCATGGGTTTAGTGAGTACAGCTTTTAAATCAGAGGACTTGCTGAAGCTGAGACATGGAAATTTGGGGATCGGACACACCCGCTATTCCACCACGGGGATATCGGAGCTGCAGAACTGTCAGCCATTTGTGGTGGACACCCTGCATGGCAAAATCGCCGTGGCACACAATGGAGAACTAGTCAATGCCGCTGCCCTGCGCAAGAAGGTGGAGCATATATGTTTTGTTTTTTTTTAAACTTTGTATGTACTTGTAGTATTGGCTGCATTACAAGTGCAGAAAAAAGAAAAAAAGGAAGCTGTGTTCTTTGCGTATGCCTTTAAGGTTATGAGACATGGTGTCGGCCTTTCGACCAGTTCAGACAGTGAGCTGATTACGCAGCTGCTTGCTTTGACCCCGCCCATGGAGGAGGATGATGCCCCTGATTGGGTAGCTCGGTCAGTGACATGTCTATTGTTGCATAATCAGAAAACCTAATTGGTTCAATGTGGATAGTAGTGTTTTTTTGTTGTTTATTCAGCTCTTTGGCTTTATTTCAGCATTAAGAACTTGATGACAGAGACACCAACATCCTACTCCCTGCTCATAATGCACCAAGATGTGATCTATGCTGTGCGAGACCCGTATGGAAACAGACCTCTCAGTATTGGCCGTCTGGTGCCCATCTCAAAATTACATTCAGGTACAGAGAATAGAAGAGTGCATGGAAAGGAACATTTGGAAGAAATGAGGATTGATGAGGGAATGGGGAGGAACAAGGACAAAAGTATTTTGTCCATATTTTTGTCCATTTTTATAGATAACAGTATGTCATGCAATGTTATAGCATGGTCTGAAGCAAGTATGTGATTTAGACATGGAGTTTGTTGTAGCTGAAGATTCAAATTTTGGAAACAGCATTCCTTTTAATACTACACTGCATGTGGAGTAAAGGGAAGGTCGTGAAAGTCCAAACTAAACTATATGGACAAAAAGTATTGGGACACCTGACCATTACACCAGCAAGGACTTTAATGACATTGGATTCAAATACATAGATTTTAATATGGAGTTGGTCCCCCCTTTGCAGCTGTAACAGCTTCCACACTTTTTGGAAAGGCTTTCCACAAGATATTGGAGGGTTTCTGTGGGAATTTGTGCCCATTCATTCTGTAGAGCATTTATGAGGTCAGGCAGTGATGTTGGACGAGAAGGCCTGGCTCACAATCTCAGTTCCAGTTCATCCCAAAGGTCCAAAGGTGTTCGATGGGGTTGAGGTAAGGGGACACAGTCATGCTGGAATAGAAAAGGTTCTTCCCCAAACTGTGTACACAAAGTTGGAAGCATGGTGTTGTCTAAAATGTCTTGGTATGCTGAAGCATTAAGATTACCCTTCACTGGAAGTAAGGGACCTAGCCCAAACCCTGAAAACAGGTTTGTCCCAGTACTTTTGTCCATGTAGTGTATCACTTTAGGAAAAAAAAAAAAGTATGTTGGAAACACTAGAAAGATCTTAGTGTGACGAGCACATTTCCTCTGTTCATGGTCCTCAGGCAGTGGAGAGGGAGACACAGAAGGCTGGGTGGTGTCCTCAGAATCCTGCAGCTTTCAGTCCATCGGTGCCAAGTGAGACTTTTAGAGCGAATCACAATGCCACTACAGAGCTACCCAACACTTGATATTTTAGCTGGATGGTTCCTCTGTCTCTGTCCACAGGTATTATCGTGAAGTACAGCCTGGAGAAATTGTGCAGATTTCCAAACATGGCATCAAGAGCCTGAGTGTCGTCCCACGCCCGGAGGGAGATCCCCCTGCCTTCTGCATATTCGAATATGTTTACTTTGCCAGGCCAGACTCTATATTTGAAGGCAAGTGCATTATGCTGAGATTTAGTAAAGGTAGATTTTGTAATTACAAATCTCTAATGAGCCACATTACTAGACAGCCTTCATAATAGTTTCACAGTTTAATGCAATATGATAGCAGTGGGTATTTTTGATATTATATGTAGTTGTGTAATCACATAGTAACCTTTTTATTAATATTCAAATAATTGTCAAGCCAACACACTCTTTATATAGGTCACCAACTGCACTTAAATACAATGAAACTATGTAAAATTGTTTTAGATTGTCACAACCACCTGTTATTTCAGAATGATTGTTACATTTTTGAAACAATTTGTTCCTGATGGCTGTTGATGCTGGGGTGCCGTGACCTTCCTCTCTAGTTAAAATTCCTTTAATTTAAAAGCAGTGATTATTTATTTATTTATTTATTTATTTAAAGCCACAGAGTTCAAATTGAAGCCGAGACTCCAGAAAACCATTTAAAACTAGCTTTAACATTAACTGTATGCCATAATCAGATCAATAGTACCTGACATCTGCATCTGACTTGCCTAAGTAGATCTCATTTTAAATTTTTATAATAGACTAAAGTAAAGTGGCCCCTTATAGTGACACGTGAACACACTACAGCACAGCACAGCACACAGTGTGAACAATGTGAAATTCTTTCTTTGCATTTTACCCATTCACCAAATGAAGCAGTGGGCTGCCACCAACGAGGGGCGCACGGGGAGCAGTGTGTGGGGACGGTACCTTGCTCAAGGGTACCTCAGTGGTGCCACTACCAGTCCAGGGATTCGAACCCATGACCTTCTGATCTCAGGGCGAACTGCATAACCACTAGGCCACCAGCTGCCCCTTTTTTTTCTCTCTTTTTTAATCAGCAGAAGTTAATTGTTCTTAATAGCTTGTTGTAAATGAAGCACAGACACTTTTGCATACTCTTACTGTAGCGTGAGTTTTCTGCTGGGTTTTCACTGTGCAAGTCTGATGGTGTTTTGCAGGCCAAATGGTATACACGGTCCGGCAACGCTGTGGACGCCAGCTTGCTATCGAGGCCCCCACTGATGCAGATGTGGTCAGCACAGTTCCTGAGTCTGCTACTCCAGCAGCTTTAGGATACGCACAAATGGTGAGAGATGGGGACATGATGGTAAAGGAGCCGTATTAACTATATTGCCTCTGAGTTACGTGGTGACTTATTGGCAATGATCAGTTTTGTACATATGTTTATACATTTATGTTGGGGATTTTGTTCTGGAAAATGAAATGCAGCACAAGCACTAAGTTAGTTGTGCAGTTGTTTTAATCCTGTGATCTTAATTTTGTTTTGGTTACACCTTCTGTTTGTACACTTTTTGCTCTTGACCGTTGTTGCCCCTCTCCCCTCCCCTCTAGTCTGGCCTACCCTATGTAGAGGTGCTGTGCAAAAATCGCTACGTCGGCAGAACTTTCATTCAGCCAAATACACGTTTACGTCAACTGGGGGTGGCAAAGAAGTTTGGAGCACTGACAGACAATTTTGCTGGCAAACGAGTGGTGCTCATTGATGACTCCATAGTGAGGGGAAATACCATCTCACCTATTATTAAACTACTTAAGGAGGCAGGAGCAACTGAGGTAGGAAGAGTGAATATATGTTGAATTACTCCATTACTACTTTTGATGTTGATGTGCAATGATTTAATGGAAAAAATGTGATCTAATCAGATGCCTTTATGAAGCTATTTAACACTACATCAAGAACCTGACAAAGTTCTTCACCGCTTGCTTTGAAAACCATCTACTCACAGGTGCACATTCGTGTGGCATCTCCTCCAATCCGATTCCCCTGCTACATGGGCATCAACATTCCCACCAAAGAGGAGCTCATCGCTAACAAACCAGAGTTTGAGGACATCGCAGGCTACATCGGTAAGCCAGAATAAAGCATGGCCTCGTGTATATACACTACATGGACCAAAGTATTGGGACACACCTGTTTTTCAGAGTCTGGGCTAGGCCCCAAACTTCCAGTCGTAATGCTTCAGCATACCAAGACAATTTGGACAACGCCATGCTTCCAACTTTGTGGACACAGTTTGGGGAAGAACCTTTTCTATTCCAGCATGACTGTACCCCAGTGCACAAAGCAAGCTCCATAAAGACATGGTTGGATGAGTTTGGTGTGGTAGAACTTGACTGGCCTGCACACAGCCCTGACCTCAACCCCATCCAACACCTTTGGGATGAACTGGAATGGAGATTGCGAGCCAAGCCTTCTCATCCAACATCAATGCCTGACCTCATAAGTGCTCTACAGAATGAAGGGCACTGGGCACAAATTCAGAAACACTTCAGAATCTTGTGGAAAGCCTTCCAAGAAGAGTGGAAGCTGTTATAGCTGCAAAGAGGGACCAGCTCCATATTAAAATATGTATATTTGAATGCATCGTCATTAAGGTCCCTGTTGGTGTAATGGTCAGGCGTCCCAATACTTTTGCCCATATAGTGTATCTAGTTGTATGTTTACTGCCAGTTTAGTGGTCAGTTATGGCCCCTGATCCAAGCCTTTGCTCTGGAGCAACATATAGGACAACTGGACTCCAGGACAAAGGTTGGGACTTGGTTAATTACATCATAGTTTTTTAATTAGATGGAATTTTGGCCTGATGTTTCCTGACCATGAATATGCGCACTGTGATTTTTCTGCATATTACTGTTACTGCAGTATCAGAGGTAATTCATTGCTTTAACAATGTCCTAATGTCTGTGTTGTGAAGGGGCTACCAGTGTGCGGTACCTGTCTGTTGAGGGCCTGGTGGCAGCAGTGCAAGGTGGAATTGAGTTATGTGGAGAGAAGGAACAGATCAGCTCCAAGCCCAAGACCAGCAAGAGAGTTGGTCACTGCACAGCATGCCTGACAGGCAAATACCCCATCGAGCTGGAGTGGTGACGAAACAAAGTGGAACGCAATCGCTAACATTCCAGACTGACAAGAGGCGGTCGTCTACACATAGAGTAGATACGTACACTGAGGTGTGAGATGGAGTAGTAATTCCTGCCTGCATATAATTTACCAGCTCTGTATTAATAACCAGGGTTTCCACTACTGTAAAACAAAGTCAGGGATATTCAGTCTTATTTAAAAGTAGGAATCTGAGGACTAAATGAATTACTAAAACACTACAGTTAGAATACTTGGCCTTTTTGTTCTGTATGACGATTCAGGTAGTCTGTTTCTCCACCATTAAGGCTTTTGTTTCAGGTTTTAAAAGTCCGTGGGGACCCTGAATCACTTTGCCCTGGTAATGCAGGTACTCTCCATTCAATTTGCATATTTCAGTTCAGATTGTCAGCCATGCCACATCAAATTTAACTCTTGTATTCCTGTGGAAAATAAATCTAATGTGAAGCTTAGTGTGCTGTTCCTATGCCCACATTCAGCCATTTGGATGGCTATAGCAGAAGCTCAAATTACCAAAATGCATTATGGCAGCTCCAAATTATGCTTCCCAGTAGAGTTCCAAATGGAGGCCTTCTTATCTAAGCAGTAGAGAAGCCAAGACTCTGTGTCCAGAAAACACACAAATGATTGTCCCCAGAAAATAACATTGCTTGAAAGTCTGAATGTTGTGTGTATGTGCAGGAGATAAAGAAACATTCTGGATTTGTCACTTATTTCCCTCCTGCTACGTTATGTATTTGTAAAGGGTTTGGGAAACTATTGCAGCATGGGCTGATGAAACCAGTAGCAATGAAAGAGCCAGGTCCTCTGTGCTTTGGATGTATTTGCCACTGAAATGTGTCAAGGTTTCTCAATGTAAAACAAAAAAATTTATTAAAAAGCAATGTGAACATACAAGAGAACATCTTTGGATTATTATTTAAACATACAGATCCTGTGGACACTTCTAAGACCAGACATTTAGTCTCATTCATACCATTTGCTTGGAAAGACCTACATTTAAGTATATGTTAAACATGCTTACAACTTTATAACGTTAAAGCTATGAGGAATGTGACCCATTAAAGCCGGGTTATCATCAGTTATGGTATATAGTATAACTACTGATTGCCAAAGATAAATTTTAGCTAAATTTGAAGAGAATCTTACCATCCAAGTGAAAAGGATGTGTTAATATTTCAAGCCTTAAAATGTTCATGATGTGTTGGTAATGCTTACATTCATTACTCAGAATGCAATTTACAGTCTTTAAGTCCAGTGGATCTCAGACACTACAGGTTATGCTCCCTAAATAAAGATTAAAATAATGGGCTTTGCACCCAAACAATGCATTATATGTCTAACAAAGCCATTTGGGATTCAGCCTTGTGTTCACAATTCCCTGCTAGAGTTTTTTTTTTTTTTGGGTGTAAAATTGAGCACAGTGCACTATACAGGGAATAGAGAGCAATTTGAGATTTAGCCTTAGTATTAAACCTTTCTCTAATCACACCCATGACAACTCAAGAATGGCTTTTAATTACTTAATGAGTTGAATCAGGTGCATTAGAGTGGAGATAACATTAATATGTGCAAGGCTGATCTACAACCGGCTTTAAGGACAAGCATATTAGTCAATCAGGCTTGTTTTAAAATCCCAAGAAACGCTTTAAACAATTTCATTTTAAATTGGTTAGTGAACATATACACTGAATATTTTAAAATATAATTACAATGGTTGCACTGAAACAAAGGAAACAATTCCAGTGTGGTAATACATTTCACTATGCTTCAGCGTTAATGGTAGTTTGGAACTGAGATCATCTCGGATACTTCCGTATTAGTAGACAAAGAAAAGAAACCGATGTGGTAATGGAAAGTTCATCCCTGGAGAGGCCCATACAGAAGTCGTCTCCTTGACATGCTGCAAGTGTAATCAAATTATTACATCATGTGTATTATTAAATGGAAAAAAAAATCTACATAGTAATAAACAAGGCATACATCTGTATTTCAGTAATTAGATACTGCATAACAGTAAATTTATGTCCTATTACCTTGGTGAAAACGAGACACCACTTTGATTCCAAGTGCTCATAGGCGACCTTGCTGTTAATTGGAAAAAAGGGAAAATGACTATAATTCACAGTGTAATTACCCAGAATGCTTGCAAAGAAATGACACATATATGTCAAAAACAGTGTATAAGTAACTGAAAAGTGCCCATTATTGTTATAGCTCTGTACACTACACAGGTGTGTAAAATTAAACAACCAATATAGTTATACTGTAATATAGTAATATTGCTTATTGTGCAGCTTTCATTTGAGGGGAAAAGAGCATATAATGCCATAACTTTTGCCCAGAGTCCAAATTTTGCTTCTTTATTTTAGCCCTGGATCTATAAGGCTAACGATGTTAAACTAGAAGTCCATAGTCAGCAAATCTTTTCTGTAAATACACCCCCAAAATGTCATCCAGCTCTTCATTACGGTGGTGCAGACTTGTGGATGTGGATTAGTAAGATTTACTGTGCTGTATAAACATGAACAAAACTTCACTGCTACAGGCAGACATTCCAGACAACACCAGGACTGGTATTCACAACATAGTTGTAAGGAGGGGTGATTCTGGGATCAGATTTCTCCTGTTATTTTTTTTTTTTTTGGATATTATAGATAGCACTCTTACTACTGAGGTGGTTTGTGAAAATAGACCACAGGTGTGGCCCAATAGTGCACTGAATAGTAACTAGTGTTTGAGTATGTAGTATGCTTGTTTTTTGCCAGACTATTCCTTGATGATAACTTGTGTAAGGTGTAAGGCTGACAGTGGACCAGCCTGACAAGTATCTGAAAATGTCTGATAATGCCTCAAAACTCCCTGACTAACTTGTGATAGGAGGAGATAACCCCAAAAATACTAAAGCAAATGCAACGCTTTCCAGAGATGTTCTAGACTAACCAGATCAGTCACCCAGCCTGAAGCCCAGTGAGCGTGCATTTCACTAAAATAAATAATGAAACACCCACAAAACATTACAGACCTGGTGTCACTAGAGCAGATACTCAGCATCCAAAACGTGACTGCTATACGGCTCACCCAACATGGATGTAAATTATTATCTTTAAATTAAAGCTGACATTCTGCACTTCAAGTTCATAGTTCTAATTTTGTTCCAAATGTGCTGGAATACAGAGTCAAAACATATCACATCACTGTGCAATTACAAGTGCACTGCACAAAAAGGACACAATCTTATTATTTCAGCTTACAGGTTTTAAAATGAATACTCACCTTCAGCTGCACCTGTACAACCTGTTGCATCTCTCTGCAAGCCCAAGTATAAACATATTAGTAGAAGATATCATAACAACATAAAAAGATATGGATAGTGTGCACATCATTTTCGACATCATCTTACCCAGGAAGAGTGCATCTGCCGACTTGGCACAGTCCCTGAAACTTTCCTGATGTTGCCTCTGGCTTGGAGGAATCCAGGGCTGGGGCACTGTAGCAGAACAGCCCTGTTCCAGGTATGTTGTTCCTCACTGGGATTGGCTACAGGAGTGCTCATATATGTGGTTCCTTGCTGCTGCTGCTGCTGTTGTTGTTTTGGCTCAGGGTAGGTGAGGCCTGTTGAACAACTCTCACGGAACCGCTTCTGCCTCAGGAATTCCTCTACTTCAGATGGTCTGCGTCGTTTCTTGAGTCGACTCCGAATAGGCGTTAAAGCTAGGGCAGACATGTTGGTGGAAAAGATGGGAGGACTTTGAAAATCCCTCTCCGACTGCCTCACGCACAGGTGACATGAAGAGCTGGGGCATGAAGAGGAAGTGCCTCGACAGATAAAATGGTGATAGAGCCTCCTGAACTCTGCGTCAATCTGCCTACTAGACATATGTGAAACTGAGGAGGACGTAGACTGGTGGCTAGAAAAGGATCGCTTGCGCTTTGGTCTGGGGCTGAGTTGGTGTCCCTGAGTCATAGCCAGGTTCTCTTGGTGCTCAGAGAGTGGATGACGAGAACCACAGGGAGAAGAGGACACCCTCTGCTTACTTTGGTAAGGAGGTCTGTACACCTCAGTGGTATCTGCAAGATTCACAGGTAAGGTTTGTTTAGGATTGTAGACGGATGAAGATGTTTGCTCCTTGTGTTCTAGTCTAAAAGCTCTAGATTTGAGGGGACTTTTCCCACTATAACATTGACCCTCATTGACAGCTTGATGTGGGGAAGGGGTAGGAGAGTAGAGGTGGTCCCTGCAGCACTCCCTGTCCACAAAGGCACCGGTAAACTGTGAGTGACAGCGGTGAGATGGTGAGGCATCAACTGACCTGCCTCCTCGGCTGGTAAACAACAAGGTTTTAGTTCCTTTTAATGGTGAGTTATATGCTGACCGATTTGGGCTGCAGACAGCAGAGGCAGGAATACCACATGAAGGCGGCATCATGGCAGGCTCAATGATGTAAGTCTGATTTAGATCTGGTGAGGGGGAACGACAGGACGAAGTGGCAGAGGACGATGCCGTTGACAGGTCCAGCACCCTAACAGGACGACGATGTGGCTCGCTGTCTGACTGCAGGTAAGAACCTGTCTGGCGAGTTCTGCTTTCTGCTACAGGACTTTTCTCAACATGAACTCTTCTGGGTGAATAAAAGCAGGCACTGGAAGCAAGGGATGAATTTCTGATGCTCTTCAACTGTGAAAGCTCCTGACTGCTTCTAATGGAGGCAAGGGATGGGTTTCTGATGCTCTTTAACAGTGAAGGTTCCTGGCTGTTTCTGATGAAGGCAAGGGATGGGTTTCTGATATTCTTCAATGGTGAAAGCTCCTGATTGCTTCTGATGGAGGCTAGGGATGGGTTTCTGATGTTCAAAGGTGAAAGCTCCAGATTGCTTCTGGTGGAGGCAAGGGATGGGTTTCTGATGTTCTTCAATGGTGAAAGCTCCTGATTGCTTCTGATGGAGGCATGGGGTGAGTTTCTAATGCTCTTCAAAGGTGAAAGCTCCTGATTGCTTCTGATGGAAGCATGGGGTGAGTTTCTAATGCTCTTCAAAGGTGAAAGCTCCTGATTGTTTCTGTTCGGCGGAGCTCCCTGACAGCTCGACACTCTTTCATGACAGCTGGTTGTGCCACTGTGGAGATTTTGGACAGCAAACGAACTCTCCATTGTCTTATTCAGTGTGTGACTGAGGCTATTGCTGGGGATACGGTTTTGGCGTTGTGCTTGTGAAGATTGCCAGCGCTTGCGGCGATACCTCTGTAACACAGCATCGGCTGCCTTAGTCACCTGCTCCCGTCGGTATGCCTCACCAATCTGGTTAAGCATGCTGGGATAGACATCTAGAAGGGTGCTGCCATGGCTGCTCAGTGTTCTCTCCAGGTCTTCATCCACTTCTTCAGGTTGAGATGACCCTCCCCACAAGCAGCTCTGAGACACACTCACTGAGTTGAGAGACAGTTGGGATGTCTCAGCGCCATGCCCTGTTTTGGTTTGACAGACAAATATAGCAGCATGATATAAAAAGACAGACATCAAGACAGTATTTAAGGGAATGTTTCACCAGAAAACAGTTTTTACACAATTTCCCCCTCCCCACTAAAACACTCAAAACTAGTCAAAGGCATGTGTTCTGCATCTGTTCGCAAACATACTTTAAGCATTTTCCCTTATATATTACATTTACAAACTTTAAACAAGTGCCCTAAAAAGGCATCTAGAAATCTAATGGTATTTCTGTGTGATTTTGAACAGTGCAATTTCTTACCCAGGCTGTCATCACTGTTTTCCGTTTGACTGAAAGGGTTGATATTCTCGGTTCCCTGCGTTACATCCATCTGAATTGAAAAAACGAGCCAAAGCATTTGATTTATTCAGTAACATTAACAAAAAAACAAAACAAAAAAACTTGGCCAGTATACGCAGGTACACTCACTTCTTGCGCCAAGACAGACTGTTCATCCCTAGAACTCTCCAACACTACAATGAAAAAGACATTTCTTTGTAAAGAGCTGTGGAACATAATATAATACAGAGAGAAAAGTAACTAAAGAAAAAGGCTAAAATGCTCATCACCAACCCCGCAGTGAGTGCTCAGCATTGACACGACTCTGAAAGAATAAAAATGGGGACATGTGAAAACAGATGTGGGACGTGGGACATGCATTATTCAGCTATAATGCATGAAATTTTTCTTTCTGTTCAGCGCTCTTCACTTTGCATAGGCATTTAAATCAATAAAGAAGGGTGCACCTTTAAAATCATGGACTAATGGCTGAGAATCATTCTGATCCAGTAAGCTGTGTTTCTTGCAGACATATGTCCATTAACTGTGTGTGTGTGTGTGTGTGTGTGTGTGTGTAAACGTTTTACACCACGATGTAGCAGGTGTTTGGTTCTTACCTTTAAGTGCTGCAGCTCGCTTTCTGCTTCTGCACTGTTGAGGGGTACCGCACCTGCAGCACAACTTTTTAATATTATAATCTAGTTTCACAAGTGTAAAGTAATTCATTGTTAACACCAAGATATACTGACCCTAAAAGCAAGTTAGTAAGAAAAAAAAAAATTACATATTACCTTTTGGGGTTCTGAAGGTCATGGTTTCAAAACAGACATCAAATCCTGGATCATCTAGATTTGAATACTAAAGAAGAGGTTGTGGTTATTGTCAATAGGCTTGGTTTGTTGCACAGCTCTGTAAAATTTTGGAAAGCAAATGATTTAGGCAGTCTGGTGCGGCTTAAACTACACTATATGGACAAAAGTATTGGGATGCCTTAACATTACACCAACAGATTTTAATGACACTGCATTCAAATACATAGACTTTTATATGGAGTTGGTCCCCCTTTGCAGTTACAACAGCTTCCGCTATTCTTGGAAAGGCTTTCCATAAGACTTTGAAGAGTTTCTGTGGGAAATTTGTGCCCATTCATTCTGTAGAGCATTTATGAGGTCAGGCACTGATGCTGGACGAGAAGGCCTGGCTCGCAATCTCCCAAAGGTGTTGGATGGGGTTGAGGTCAGGGCTCTGTGCGGGCCAGTCAAGTTCTTCCACACTGAACTCATCCGTCCATGTTTTTATGGAGCTTGCTTTGTGCACGGGGGCACAGTCATGCTGGAATAGAAAAGGGTCTTCCGCAAATTGAGTCCACAAAGTCGGAAGCATGGTGTTGTCCAAAATCCCTTGGCATGCTGAAGCATTAAGATTGTCCTTCCCTGGAAGTAAGCGACCTAGCCCAAACCCTGACAAACAGGTGTGTCCCAATACTGTCCATATAGTGTAGCTTTGACTGTACACACTGAATCAGAATCAGAAAACTTTATTGATCCTGGAGGAAATAACTTATGTAATGACTACAAAGACACAGAGAGAACAATATAAAAACTAGTCTAAATAAAATCTAAATAAAAAAATCTGTAGAAAACCTCAATATGAAAATACACAATGCTATATACAGAAATGCTGGGAACAAATACTACATAGGTAACACAGTTGAGTGAGATCTACCAACACAAATGTTAGTTTGGAGTATGTTATTGCACTAATATTTAAGTAATAAAAGTAATATTGACATAAGTAGTGATATTGCACATTAGATATTGCACGTAATGAAGTATTTCAGCACCCATTTGCAAAACGTCACATGATATTGCACATGGTGAGACAACTGCACATAAGATATCGCACATAATGATAATGTTTTAACACCTGAATATTGCACATAATGGTAATGTTTTAGCACGTGAAAACCCAGTGAGAAATTACACAACAAGAAGCAACAGGCCATTGCACAGATTATTGTGTGGATGTGTGACAGGGAGAGAAGTTGTAGAGTCTGAAGTTTACAGATAACTAACGTGGAGCAGGGTGGAGTACATGTTCGGGCTGCAGGGCTATATAAGTTAAATTAGACAGCCAACTCGTAGAGCATCCAGCTAACTGAGAGCAAAGAGGTGCTGAAGCTCCTCACCTTCTGAAAAATCTCCTCCATCGTTTTTCTGAAAACGTCGTCATTTCTTTTGAACTTCTCTAAAATCAGATCTCTTCCTCCCCGCTGCTTTGGGCTCTTTCGATCATATGGGAACTCCATTAAAAATGTAAAAATTTACACCGACTAAATCTGACTTTAATTTCTAACCCACGTTATTCTACTTCTCCAGAGCCTCTCCCTTCGGTAAAATTTTTCAAACCTCTCGTCCCCGGCCCTCCTTCACTCTGATTGGCCAGCTGTGCCATACGTCACGCCTATGCCATTCTCACCCGACGAGCACGTTCTGATTCATCTTACAGATCCGATTCTTTCGAACCGTTTCAATGAATCGGACGTTCGAATCAACGATTCCTTTCCCGCACAAAAAGTCTAAACGGAACAATCGTTATGTTTCGATAATAAATATAGATTAAAAAAGGTTACGTTTGCGGCAGAATTATTATCAGAGTTTATTAGAAGAAATTCACGCATAACATGAACACCGAAAACTACAGTATATGGACAAAAGTATTGGGACGCTTGACCATCACACCAACAGGGACTTTAAAGTAAAGTGGCCCCTTATAGCCACGACTGAACAAAGCACAGCACACAGTGTGAACAATGTGAAATTCTTTCTCTGCATTTAACCCATTCACCAAGCGAAGCAGTGGGCAGTCAGCGATGCAGCACCCAGGGAGCAGTGTGTGGGGATGGTATCTTGTTCAAGAGTACCTCAGTGGTGCCACAATCAGTCCTGGGATTCGAACCTACGACCTCTTCGGACCCACGACCACCAGACGCCCCCAAAAAGACATTGCATTCAAATACTTAGACTTTAATATGGAGGTGGTCCCCCTTTGCAGCTATAACAGCTTCCTCTCTTTTTGGAAGGCTTTCCCCTTATGAAAATTAACCATGGTTTTTTCATGTTTTTTTGGGTAACTATGAAAACCATGGTTTATGACTATTTTATCATGGTTTCGCTACAGTTAAACCCTAGTATAATC
>JBBPCZ010014385.1:0-14852 GCA_037974445.1 Brycinus macrolepidotus
GTCTCTAACCAATCACAGAGTCTCTAACCAGTCACAGAGTCTCTAACCAATCACAGGGTCTCTAACCAATCACAGAGCCTCTAACCAATCACAGAGTCTCTAACCAATCACAGGGTCTCTAACCAATCACAGAGCCTCTAACCAATCACAGAGTCTCTAACCAATCACAGAGCCACTAACCAATTACAGAGCTTCTAACCAATCACAAAGCCTCTAACCAATCACAGAGCCTCTAACCAATCACAGAGCCTCTAACCAATCACAGAGCCACTAACCAATCACAGAGCTTCTAACCAATCACAAAGCCTCTAACCAATCACAGAGCCTCTAACCAATCACAGAGCCACTAACCAATCACAGAGCCTCTAACCAATCACAGAGCCTCTGACTAATCACAGAACCTCTAACCAATCACAGTCTCTGACTAATCACAGAACCTCTAACCAACCACAGAGCTTCTAACCAATCACAGAGCCTTTAACCAATCACAGAGTCTCTAACCAATCACAGAGTCTCTAACCAATCACAGAGCCTCTAACCAATCACAGAGTCTCTAACCAATCACAGAGTCTCTAACCAATCACAGAACCTCTAACCAATCACAGAGTCTCTAACCAATCACAGAGTCTCTAACCAATCACAGAGCCACTAACCAATCACAGAGCCTCTAACCAATCACAGAGCCTCTAACCAATCACAGAGTCTCTAACCAATCACAGAGCCTCTAACCAATCACAGAGTCTCTAACCAATCACAGAGCCACTAACCAATCACAGAGCCACTAACCAATCACAGAGTCTCTAACCAATCACAGAGCCACTAACCAATCACAGAGTCTCTAACCAATCACAGAGCCTCTAACCAATCACAGAGTCTCTAACCAATCACAGAGCCACTAACCAATCACAGAGCCACTAACCAATCACAGAGTCTCTAACCAATCACAGAGCCACTAACCAATCACAGAGCCTCTAACTAATCACAGTGTTTCTGGCAAAATGACCAATCACGGCTCCAGGTGAGTTACTGGGTGTTCTGATGAATTGAGGTCTTCATATAACCCAGTAAAAGTCTAATTTTTAACTGTTAAAGGTGTTGATGAATCTGTGCATGAATGGGAGCAGCTAACCAGAATAAGGAGATATATTTAAACGGATTGGTTTTGTGACATCACAAAAACTGTGATTTAAAAACGGGCTGTTTTTGTAGTTTATTTTCCATATATGGACTGCATGGATGGGGGGAGTAAATGTACCATTTGAAACAATATTTACAGACTTGGATTCAAGATTCTTTTCAAGATTCTTTATTATTATTTGTCACATGCATAGTTATACAAGTACAACACGCAGTGAAATGTATCCTGAACCGCTCCTTTTATGACTGTGCAAACATTATAATAATAAGTACAATTTTAAATTAAACCCAAATCTGGAAATTTCTAAAACAAATAAAAATAAAATAAGTACAAGTAAAGTGGAAATAAGTATAAAAGTAAGTACAATTTTAAATTTAGAAACACTAATCTGAAGATTTCTAAAACACAAATCTAAAAAAAAGGAAAACAGCTGAAACATAGAGCGACAGAAGTTTGAGGTAAAATTTGTAAGCTAAATTTGAGTTGTTGTTTTTTTTAAGTTATAAGTTATGAGTTATAAGTTGTGAAGTTTAAAGTAAAGTAAAGTGACCCTTATAGTCACGTGTGATCACACCACAGCACAGTGTGAAATTCTTTCTCTGCATTTAAGCCATTCACCAAGCAGCAGGCAGCCAGCGACGCAGTGCCCGGGGGGCAGTGTGTGGGGACGGTACCTTGCTCAAGGGTACCTCAGTGGTGACACTAGCAGTCCTGGGATTCGAACCCATGGCTTTCTGATCACAGAGGCAACTCCCTAACCACCAGGTCACCAGCTGCCCCAGAAAAGTGATCATTTGGTCCCTTTAATATATTGAAAGGCATCGCAATCGACAAATGTAGCAGTAAAATCGCAATACTGGTGTTCAGTCTGTATCCTGCGGCCCTACTTTGAGTTGGAGGAGAACTTTAGAAGTCGGGTGGACTTCCCCTTTGAGTCAGTAAATGTGGATGTTGGCCACCAGGGGGCGTCGCTGCCCCGTTCCTCTCCCCCGCGAGAGGCTCCTCGATGCCCACAAATCACTCTTCTCAGTCCTGCCGGAGCTCTCGTGCGTGGAGGAGAGCGCGAGGAGTCATGAGCGAGCCGAGCCGAGGAGCCGCGAGCCCGGCCACGGACTGAGCGCGCGGAGCCCGGAGATCAAAGAGCTGGACTGGACACACACAAACACACACAGCTACGGCCATGGCTGCGTCCGAGCTGTACACAAAGGTAAGACTGGGTGTGATTTGGGGCGGAGGAGGGGGGGGTGTTTATTCCGCGAGCCTGCGCGTGAACAGGGAGCGTTTGATATGGGGGGTCTTTGTTGTCAGTGAAATGCTGTAGCAGATCCTTGATCAGTGAGGCTGGAGGAGCCGCTGGTTTGGGGGGCGGTTGATGCTGAACTGATGGTTTGGGGTGTTTTTGGTGAGGATGGTTTGGGTGGGGGGTGGTAGTTTTGGGGGGGGGGCTCTGGCTGGGCCTGTCAGTGGTCTGTCCTTCATGTGGAAGCAGAAGTGCGTAGGGCGTCTTGGAGCACCTGGAGGAAAAACAGTGCTGTGTTTAATGATAATTTATGCCTTTGATGTGAAAATGTTTGTTTTCTATCCATCTGTATAGATATAAATAGTGTAACTGTGACGTCACACGTGGTGGAGGATGCTTCGGCAGGGCTGAATGTGCATTTCTGCCAGGCCTTGGCTGTAGGGGATGTGTGTGTGTGTGTGTGTGTGTGTGTGTGTGTGTGTGTGTGTGGTGTTGGGCGCTAGATGCAGAGACTGCAGGATGGGAGGGGGAGGGGGGAGGTGGGATGTTGGGTACCGCTGCTGATGCTGCCAGCGTCACCGGCGACGTCACCGTGGCGACGTGACGTCACTCTGTTGTTTTGATTTTTGGTTTTTTTTTGTTTTTTTTGCAGCAATAGCCCTGCTCAGCCTGCAGGGGTTGGCAGAATATTTAGTTATTCATTTATATATTTATTTACCTATTTATTTATTTCCCAACCCAGAATTATCCTTATAACCAGATATCCGTGCCCCTGACCTTTTTTTATTATTATTATTTCTGAGCCCTGCTCAGCCTGTAGGGGTGGCAAGATTTTAAAGATTATTTTATTATATTTTATTTTATCCTTATAGCCCCGACCTCTTCGGACAGGCCTTCGGCTCATCGTCTGGGTAGCTTCTCCCACGTGTTCCTCGGAGTGTGTTTATGAGGGGAGGAGGAGAAATAAAAACACTCTAATGGAATATGCTTTTGTGTTCAGTGGGCTGACGGCAGGGAGAAGGATGGCTGTGGGGTCAGAACACTGAAAGAGAAAGGAAGAAAGAAAGGAAAGAGCGCAGGAGGAGGTCTGTGCCCATCCCCCATGGCAACAGCTTTTACAGGCACACAGGCTCAAGGTTAGGATCCCCCCGGGAGCCGGAGGAGGAGGGTTTATGTCCAACTGGGATTCACAGCTTGGTTGATATCTGTCCATATCCTGCACAACCCCCCCAACCCCCCCAGCCAAACGTATCAATCTTGACTTTAATGACATGTGCGATATGCAGATCAGCCTGTTTTATGTTCTCGGGGTGACTACATGGGTCACGGCTTTTATGTGATCCACTAAACATGTGGATAAAAGTGCAGGACATTAACCTTCAGTGCGTAGCATCACGTGGTTGCGCCGCCTGACTACTTTCCATTAAAGCATATGTTCAGCACTGAACGTTCTAACGCTGCTGATCAGCGCTGCAGGTTAATGGAGATTCAGGATTACAGTCGATACACCGTCATCTTAACACTCAGAGTTTTATATTTATACTTTTATACATTAGACAGTCCATCAGTAACTAAATCACACTCGGGCTGCGTCCCAAAAGCTGACGGACGGAGCGAGCGCTGTGCAGGACACTCAAGAGCACAACACACACACAACCAAGAAACACACTCTCACGGTTTGACTCTGTAAAAGAAATCTTTTCATTCATTTTCTGTAACCGCTTAATCGTTACTAGGGTCTCGGGTACCCAGAGCCTATCCCGGGGTGTACGGGCACAAGGCAGGGACTCACCCTGGACGGCGTGCCAGCCCACTGCAGGGCACACACACACACACCATTCACTCACGCACTCACACCTACAGTCAATTTAGAATTCCCTATTCACTTGACGCGCATGTCTTTGGACTGTGGGAGAAACCAGAGACCCCGGTGGAAACCCACACCACCACGGGGAGAACATGTAAACTCCACACACACAAGGCCAGGACTCCAACCCCCAACCCTGGAGGTGTGAGGCAACAGTGCTACCCTTTGCACCACCGTGGGTTTTCATTCATTCTATTGAGTATATATGACGCATCAAAGCAACACCGGCAAATGACCCTGCAGAGCTGTTGTTTTGATTACACACCTTTATAAGCCATCTTGATCGAATATTTATCGTCCCCTCTTATTCATTCATTCCTACTATGGCACGGTAACCATAGCAACCACAGCTTGTACAGTTGTACAACAAACATAAACATCCTGTCGAACGAATCAAAGTCAGACGAGTGACACCAGCACTGATGTGAACATCGTCTCACTGATGATTTTTGTGCTGTTCTGCAGTCAGGCGGCGCAACCGGGTGAATACCAGAAAAATTCGCAACACAGAGTAATGGACTGATGAATTTTAGTGTGCCGTGCTGGCACACGAGCAAAAAAACTCACAAAGCAACGAGTAAAACTGTTAAAACAGAAACTTCCGCACTAAAGAGTTAAACATAACTTCAGTTCTTCACTGTAATTGGAAAATGGCATATTGTCTATACTGTGCAGCCTTTATTTGAATATTGAAGTCATTTCCTTTTCATTCAGAGATAAATCACACTATTTATATAAAACACTCAAATACTGCGAATCGTTTCTCCCCCCAGTTTTGTTCAGCTCTAGCAACGCCGTTGTCGGGTGATATTGTCAGAAATATTCAGCGTTTGGCCCCGGGGGCTTTTGACTTGACTGTTCTTGGGCTTGAAGCTGTTTGACAGTTTGCATTCTGAATGATAAATTGTGACTCAGTCCCTCCAGCCCTCCACCCATCCCTCTATCCGTCCCGACATCCCCCATCCATCCACCCATCCGTCCTTCCATCTTTCCCAACATGCCTCCCTCTGTCTCTCTCCATTCCTCCATCCAGCCCCCAGCTATTTATCCCTCCATCCATCCATCCACCCATCTCTCCATAATATAGTCATCAGCAGTTTTTCTTTTCACTTTAATTTCTGAACCTTTTCCTCAGTCATCTATACATGAAATGAAAAAAAACAACAATTTGAGAATTTCTATGAAACGTACAGAAAATCACAATATGCTGTTCTGGCTGCAATCAAATCCTCGCAGCAATTTTCCAACATCAGTACCTCACCTCACTAATGCTCTAATACAATCAGATCATCACAGCAATGTTTCAGCATCAGTACCTGACCTCACTAATGTTCTCGTTCTATCAAATCCTCATAGCAACATTCCAACATCAGTATATGAAGTCACTTATGCTATCATGGTTGCAATCAGATCCTCACAGCAATGTTCAGACTTTCCAGAAGAGGAGAAGCGGTTACTTCAGCAAAGGGTGACACCCTCCAACCCCCCCCCCCCCCCCAACCTCCCCCCCATCGCACTAGTGCTCTAGTACAATCAAATCCTCACAGCAATGTTCCAACATCCGTACCTGACCTCAGTTATGCTTTCATGGCTACAATCAACAATCAAATGCTTACAGCAATGTTTTGACTTTTCAGAAGAGTAGAGGCTGTTACTGCAGCAAAGCATAGTAAAATGCCCCTGATTTTGAGGGGAAACGCTGGAGAAGTAAGGATCTCTTTAGAGTTTATCTCTTTAAAGGTGGGAGGGTCTGAAGGTTGCTGAAGGTTTGGTTTGTCAGGGCATTGTTTTTGCATAGCGGTCGACTCCCTGCCCTTTAGGTCATGCAGTCCTGTGCCGTGTTTATAGCGTTTCTGGAGAACACTCGAGGCTTTGTGTGTCTGCTGTGGCCAAATAAAACTCCACTGATGCAGCGAAGGAGGGGGCGGCGTCTTAACCAGCGGCATCACGGAATTCTGCACCCAGTTCCTCTCTGGAACCGTGGGAGAACAGCATCTCCTCCAGTTTCTCCCCATCACCATCACCATCATCATCATTATCTGTGTCCAGATCCAGGATGTTTATCAGTATCACAATTATAATGCCTTTTAGTACACTAAAGAACCCATATCATCACTTTTGTGGAATTGAAAAGGTTTGAAGTCTGTAAATATTGTTAGTTTCTAAATATAGGACAGCCAATCAGAAAAGAGATCATTTACGTATATCGCTCTTAAAGGCACAGAAACAGCCTGTTTAATTCAGAGGTTGGAAAACTGTGTAAGAGTGAATGATGATGAGTTACAAATTATATTTTTGGTACACAAATGCACACAAACGTGATGGAATATGAGTTCTTTAAAAACCAATCGGGGTCTTTAATGGTTAAAGATAAAATAATTAGACGTTTGTTGGATTACATGAAGACCTCGCTTCATCAGAACACCCAGTAACTCACCTGGAGCTGTGATTGGTCACCCTGTCACTGTGATTGGAGGCTCATTTGCATATTGCGGCTTTATGTGATGTCAGTATTGCAGAGACAGATATCGCCATAGTGACTAACAAAAGCTTGAAATAATGCACGGTTGTGCCGCCTGACTATTTTCCATTAAGGCACCCTGTCACACTGGTGTGATCTGGAACGTTCAACACTAAACATTGTAACACTTCTGACTGCTGATCAACACTGCAGGTTAATGGAGATTCAGGATTACAGTTTTTATTTATACTTTTATACATCTGATAGTCCATCAGTAACTAAATCAAACTAAAGCGGCGTGCAGGACACTCGAGCAGAACACAGACATCCAAGAAACACACTGTTTGAAGCTATAAAACAAATCTTGTCAGTTTGCACAACTGAGCCACCTGACATGTGTCAAAGCAACACCAGCATATGACATTGACAAGCTGTTGTTTTGATAACGTGCCTTTATAAACCATCATTATTGAGTATTTATGACCTCCCTAACTCTTCTATCACTACTAAAGCACTGTAACCATAGCAACCACAGCTCATGTTGTTGTACAACAAACTTGATCATTCTGTTAAACGAGCCACAAGTCAAAGTCAAACGAGTCACACCAGCATCGAGGCGAACATCATCTCACCGATGAGGAGATATTTTGAAAAATAACACCTTTATTTGAAAAAATGCTGTTACAACATGAAGAAGATCTGCAGTCAGGTGGCGCAACCGGAGAAAATACAAGAACAGTTCACAGTACAAAGTAACAGATTGTTGAATTTTAGTGTGGAACGTTGCAAAAAAGCAGTGGGTAGAACTGTAAAAAAAACACCACACTTGAAGGGTTAATAGCCAATAGATAAATTGATTATGGAAGTAATCATTCCTGTTTACTAGGTCATGTAGCTGCACTCCTGTTAAAAATAAGCTGATTAAGCCCAGAATTCACGGCTAACACACTTACTGGAGGCTCGCCAGCCGCAGTGGCTCTCATGTTGCAGAACATTGTGAATACACATTCCATAATCTTGCTCCTCATTATGGTAACAATTTAAGTATTTTAGGAATTGCTGCCTTAAATTAAATGAAGTGGCCTAGTGGTAATGAACTGTGCTGCTATTTTAAGGTTCATTTGCTGCAAACACAGCTTCTGTAATCTTCATAGAAAAGTTTTGAACAATAGAACCTGGCCTCTCAGACTGCAGTCAGATCCTCACTGCGATGTTCCAACATTAGTACCTGACCTCACTGATCTTGTGGCTGCAATCAAATCCACACTGCAATTTTCCAACATCGGTACCTGATCGGTACCTGACTGATGAACTTGTCGCTGCTATCGAATCTGCTGTCGTCCGAATAGGGAGATATTTTTAAACGTGTTGATTTTGTGACATCACAAAAACTGTGATATGAAAACAGGCTATTTTTGTAGCTTATTTCCCATGTATGGACTCCATGGCTGGGGGTTCTAAATGTATCATTTGAAACAGTGTTTACAGACTTTAATTCCAGAAAAGTGATGATATGGGAATCTTAACATCTTGAAAGGACTCGCAATATGTAGCAGTAAAATCGCGGTACTTAATACCATGCAGCTCTGTTGCTGACCTTTGTTGACCTTTGTCCATCTCCTTCGGCGAAGGATGCTATGTGCTCTTTTTACAGACGCATTTCACAACAAACCTTTTATTCCCTCCCTCATGTGATCCTGGATGAGTCTGGATGCTCTGAGGAAGGCAGGAGCAATAACTTTCTCAGAGAATAAACAGTAAACGTTGCTCGGTAGAAGCTTTCGGGGGAAGAAGAACCCAAACCAAATCTCTCAGACACAGTTATCTGTACACGTCATTCGTCTGGGACCAAACGACCCAATCGGGCACCTTGGAAACACCCTGGAGACGTCGAGTGTCTCCTGAAGAAGAAGAAGAAAGTGGGGCAGGCGTCGGCTTCTCGCGATGAAATAGGCCATTATTGAGACGTGAAGATGAACCAGGAGTTGGATTTTATGTTCACCAAAGTAAGTTTTCGCATTTTTATTGCTCCTTGGTTAGTTTTTTGGGATGTTCTTGGTTCTCTCCTGAAGATCATGGTAAGGGGGGTTTCCTGCCATTGTCACTTGTTCTGCTGGCTCTGAGCAGTTTGAGGATGGATGGTGGTCCTGCTTCTTCAGATCCTGAAGGTCCTGCTTCTTCAGGAGACTGATGATGTCATCGCCAGGATGATGCGATGCCTGTTGGTATGTCGTCCAGGCTAATTCAGTTAGAACCAGCTTAGCTTTGTTTCATTTGGACGAATGCCTGGAGAAGTGTGTCAGTCTGTAGCTCTTCAGATTGAGGCTGCATGATATATTCTCTGCTAATCGTATCGCAGCATCAGTCTCCACAGTACTAACTGCAATATGCAAATGAGCTTCTAACCAATCACGGTGTTTCTGACAGGTCACAGTTCCAGGTGAGTTACTGGGTGTTCTGATGAATCTAGGTCTTCATGATATCCAACAAAAATCTCATTTTTAACCTTTAAAGGTGTTTTTGAAGGCCCCATGTTCTACATTTCACTCCTGTTTCATTTTTTCATCACGTTTGTGTGGGTTTATGAAGCAAAATATAATTTACAGTTCATCATATATTCATTCTTACATATAAATTTTTTGTATTGCAGGTTAATCAAAAGGCAGCACGGGACTGAAACACTGCTTAGAACTTTATGAATGGGTGGAGCTAAACTGCTGTAGCCAGAATAAGGAGATATAGTTAAATGTTGGCTTTGTGACATCACAAAATCTATGGGTTGAAAACCGGCCGGTTTTGTAGCTTATTTTCCGTAAATGGACTGTATGGATGGGGGAGTAAGCATACCATTTGAAATAATATTCACAGACTTGACACCTTTCTAAATTCCAGAAAAGTGATGATATGGGCCCTTTAGTATCTTGAAAGGCATTACAATCGCAATATGTAGCAGTAAAATCACAATACTGATATTTTGTCCGCTAAGAGGTCTTAGACCATGTGTGGTGGTTTTCTGGCAAGTCTTGTTCCTTTTTTTCTCAAAATGAGCTTGAAGTTGTAAGTGGTGGTGGCTAGCTTTGTTCCTAGCTTTGGCCCTAGCTTTGGTCTTGGCTTTAGAGCTAGTTTTGGCTGTAGCTTTACTCCTATCTTTGGCCCTAGCTTTGGTGCTAGCTTTGGTAGAAGGTCTTGCTTTTGCTGAGGCTTCGCTTGGCCTGGGTCGGTGCAGGAGCCGTAGCTCAGGGATGGTTAGCTCAGGCTGAGACTGTGCTCCGGGGTGCAGGGAGGGTCAGGGAAGCAGCAGCCAGCAGAGTCTCACATGAGCGTCCGTCATGTGATGGTCTGCACAGAAATGATGTGAGATTAGCAGTGTGCTAGCACTCTTATTCTCTCTCTTTCTCTCTGTGTCGTTCTGTCTCTCTTCCTCTCTTTTTCTTTTATTCATTCTCTTATTTTCACTTTCTCTTTTTCTTTATTCTGTGTCTTAATATTCTCTCTCTCTGTATATACACACGTATGCATAATGTTCTGTCTCTGTTCTCTTTCTCTTTCTTTTCTCTCTCTCTAATCTCTTATTGTTTTCTCTCTTTATTGTCTCTTATTCTCTTTTTCTTTATTCTTTCTCTCACTCTCTCTCCCCTTTTTTCCACACCTTGCCAGGGTTGCCAGCTCGCACGCATCTGGCGTGACAGTCACGCATTCAGCCTCAGTCTCACCCTCTCACTCTCAAGAAAGAAATCTCACGCCAAATCTGACATTCTCCTGTGTTGTAATTTTTTTTCACCCATGTGCACTCATTTCCGAATGACTATAAACAAGATCTAGTCTTACGTAGGCTCTAAACTCCTAATTAGACCACTGCAGTTTCTTTGACTGATGATTCGCTGAAAACAACAACCCCCCACCCCCCACCCGCTCACCGCTCCCGACATCGGCCACACACACCCCACAATCTCACTCCAAGGTTTTTGGACAAGTTGGCAGCCCTGCCTTGCTCTACAGACAGTGCTATCAGGGCTCCTCTCATGCTAATAGCTAATGCTAATAAGAATCTATTTCTACATCTGAAAGCCAATTTTAGAAAAAATTATCATTTAAAAACAAATGTTCATCTTTTCTTCCAATCTTCCTGTGTTGTTTCTGTCTTGGCTGTTGCTCTAGAGGCCGGAAGCTTCAGTGAGATCTCTCCACCTTTATATTGGAGCTCAGCTTCTGCTTTCCCAGCAGAGCCTCATATGGAACCAGAGAGAAAAGCTGCTCTGTGCATGCGTGACTGAACCGTCTAAATAATAATAATCTTTTATCACCCGTTCCAAGGGCGTGTCAGCCAGGGGACGTGATGTTTGACTTCTGAAGGCGAAGCTGTGAGACTTATAGAGTTAATGCCTTAATCTGCCAGTGGCTTTGAGCAGATTTACAAACGCTGTGGAGTCCTGTCCTTAAGGAGGCCCAGTTCAGAGCTCCCTGCTGTAAAACATAACAGTTTATGGCCTCTATCACCGTCTCATTATGTTGCCTGGACATATAGCACCATAAAGACACTCTTAGCTGTTTAGATGAGGTCGATTGTATTCTGAATAACTGGTAATTTTCTTTATATTGATGTAAATAGATACAGACATGTGTTGGGATGGGATTTGCTGTGTTTTGCTTGTGATTTGCTCACACAAAACATCCTTCCACACCAGATCTAGAAGCTGTGGCATGATGCGCGGGATGGTTGAGGGCAATGACAGTGCTGGGTTGCTTTTCTGTGGTCATATATAAGGTATCGTGGTTGAAACATCTCACTGTGGTCTGATGTTTGTATATTTATAACCTTTTATTGATGATGATGTATCCAGATGTCCACATTATTCATCAGACCAGACTACCTTCGTCCATCACCAGTTCTGATGTCTGTTGTAGGATCTGTTGTGGTGTAAGCATGGGCCTTCTGACCGGTCTGCAGCTGCGCAACCCCAAACGCAACTGGATGCGCTGCACTGTGTGTTCTGACCCCTTTCTTTCAAATGAGCATGAACTTTTTCAGCAGTCTTTTCTTCTGTGGGATCAGACCAGATGGGCTGGACTTTTACTCACCACTGGTTCTCTGGTTCTCCTTCCTTAGAGCACTTTTGGTAGGTTCTGACCACTGCACAGCAGGAACCGCCCACAAGACCTTCCATTTTAGAGATGTTCAGTCATCCAGACATGACAGCTTGGTTCTTCTCAAAGTGTCTCAGATCCTTTCGCCCGCTTCCAACATTGACTTCAAGAACTGACTGAGTGCCCATCTGGCCATACAGGAAATCATAATGAGGTGTAGTTCACTGCAAATGTCTTAGACCATGTGCTTTATATGTGCCTTGTTATCCTTGAATGATTCATACGTACGTCACTGTGTGGCTTAAAAAACAAAAACCTGGTCAGGTTCAGGGATTGAACTGAAAATGAGAGATTTTGAACGACTATTCCTTAAGACTACATTAAAAATACAAGACTGTCTGGCTCTTTGGAAGCAAAATATGAAGAAATGGAGGGTGACTCAAGACTACTGAATTAATTATGTTTTTTAAACCAGCATTTTTTAAACATTCGGCACTGCTGTTGTATTGTGCCAATCGTGATTATGATATATCATGATTTGTGTTGTTTTTTGTGAAGTAGATTCCCACCAAATCCCCATCTCCTATATAAGAAGCAGATGAATGATACAAGGATGAGGTGTGTACAGACTGGGTGAGGATCTGTCGGCTGTCCGAGGTGTGTGTTGAAAGGGGCCGCAGTGGCAGGCGTTTCTCCTGAACCGGTTATTACTCAGCTCCAGCGGATCTAATAAGATTCCCTGCAGTGCTGCTTTTGACTCACAGGCTTTGCGAAAGCACAGCTGGGCTCTGTTGTTTTCATAAAGGAGGTTTGGGAACGTTTCTAGCTTTTCCTTTGCCTTTGTTGAGCCGCGTGCTATGCTAATGTAGCCAGGTGGCTGACCACCTGTCATTCCACCCTAGTGTGGGATCAGCCTGTTTATCATCTTTCATAGAAAGCAACTGAATAAATCATAGATAACAATGTGTCATACAGCATTATAAACCATCTAATCAAAGCTATTTCGTTTTACTTTGCAACCCAGATTGAGGCGAGTGCCCCAATGCACTCTAGTGCCCATGGGCTTGTGTTGCTTGTTTGCCTCACTAGCTTTTTACCTTCAGAATTGCAGCTCTTAGACTGGGAAATGTAATTTTCTATAAAAAAACAAACAAACTTTCTATTCTTTGAGATCACACAAGAAACCCTCTGAACGTAGCTACAGTGATATTAATGACCATTGTTTTGAAAAAAATGCAAAAAATCTAGCTTTTCTCCTGGGTGTGTACTAGAGATATGGACAAAATATGAGTATTTTTACTACTACATATTGCGATTGTGATGCCTTTCAGTATATTAAAGAGCCCATATCATTACTTTAATTAATTAAAAATGAATACATTCATACATAGGAAAACAGCCCGTTTTCAAATCATAGTTATTGTGATGTCACAATACGTTTAAATATATCTCCTTATTCTGGCTACAGCAGTTTAGCCCCGCCCATTCACACACCGATTCACCAACATCTTTAACGGTTAAATGAAACTTTTGTTGGATTACATGAAGACCTCGATTCATCAGAACACCCAGTAACTCACCTGGAGCTGTGATTGGTCACCCTGTCAGAAACACTGATTGGTTAGAGGCTCATTTGCATATTGCAGCCTTCTGTGATATCAGTATTGTAGAGACAGATACCACAATAACGATGAACAGGCGAAACAGGCGGACTGAGGCGAGTGCCCTGATGCATTCGGGTGCCCATGTGCTTGTATTGCTTGTTTGCCACATTAGCTTTTGACCTGCTGCAATATTTGGGCAGGAACATTGACTAAATTGTTTATAATTGTAACTTTGTTTTAGTGAAGTGCTATATAAATAAAGATTATTATTATTATTATTATAAATGTGATTTCCTGTTCATAAGAATTTGTAGTTTTCTGACATAAGCCCTCTGAGCGTAGTTACAATAGTATTAATGACCAGTGTTTTGAAAAAACGCTAAGAATTGAGCTTTTCTGCTGTGCGTGTACCAAGAACATGGGGCGCCCCAGGCCGGGTTTTCATGCCAGTGTGCTAACGTCACTCGCCTCAGACTGAAAAAGAGGAAAAGTGCTGAAGCTCGTGGACTTTGACGGAGAAACGCCCCTCCGTTTCGAGCAGATCACCCGCTAGTGTTGTGGCTAATCTCATTTTGACGGAGCAGACTGGACCTGTGAGCCAACCTTTCATTGGCGATTTCATAATCGCAGAGCTTGTCAGGCCATATCCACCGTGAGGAACTGCCTGTACCCGAATGACTGAATTCATTGAAAGGGAAATGCACATGATTGTGAGATCAGTGTTCAGTTTACTCACGATGCTAATGAATGAGTCCATCACATGAGCCCTGAATTGGACATGGAGGAAGGATGGAGCTAAGAGTAGTGGGATTATGTCATTGCGTGACACTGTGTGTGTGTGTGTGTGTGTGTGTGTGTGTGTGTGTGTGTGTGTGTGTGCGCGTGTGTGCGTGTGTGCGTGCGTGCGTGCGTGCGTGCGTGCGTGCGTGCGTGTGTGTGTATGCGCCTTGGCAGACTTGAAGCAGATAAGAGGTGTAGTTAGCCACACTGGGATTAGTCTGAACTACGCCTGGGATAATTCCTCAGTGAGATCTTCGCTCTGAGTCCCAGTCCTTGGAGGACCTCCACTGACTGCCTTGCCCTTCACAAGGGCTGCGTTTGCTTCACCAGGGGGTCCTGGAGGTCCGGAAACAGTGGATGTAGCCTGCATGCTGCTAGCTACAGAACTAGTGTCTTAATATGAAGTCATTCCGTTTAAATGAACAGAAACTTTCTCATGAAATAGAGGTACGCACAATGTCCGTGGTTCAAAGCTTTATGTAATTTTAAATGATTTTAAATATTAGTTTGTGTCAACAGGTAGCAAACACGTGTAGATATTGTATGCTATTTGTGAAATCATGGCAAATGGTTGCTGGTATTTGTTAGGAGCTTAAGAGTTCACAAATTTTATGATTTATGATGTGTTAAAGTGTGTGTGTGTGTTTGTATGACTGCATGTAATATACATACATACA
>JBBPCZ010014405.1:0-14852 GCA_037974445.1 Brycinus macrolepidotus
GTTAAGCTCCTTGTCAGAGAACAGCAAGTTGTGTAAAAAGTACTAAAACATTGAACAGTTGGACATGTGCATTCAAACGTTTAGGGAAGGTCACATTAAGTTCACCTGTAAAGGTTAAAGTGCATTTTAGGTTCATCCTGACATTTCACCCGAAAGCCGAATATCCCTAACTTTTTGTGAGTAGTGTATATATATATATATATATATTCCCACATGGCCTACAATGACAAGGATTATCCTCTTCATGCCCACAGAGGTATCAGTACTTTCACCGCCTTGCCTTTAGGCCTGTCTTCTCTTCCCGGTTCCGTTGCCAGACTCACCTGTGCAGCAACATGCCAGATCTGTATCTGATCTGTCGGCGCTGTTGGGCACATTAATTTTTTTGGTGTTGCAGGGAAGGAAAGGTTACTTTCAAAATGTATTCAGTTACACAATATCAATTACACACTTACAGCTGTGACCGCAAACTATATCTGAGGGATTAGAGGGTTCATTGAGGTGTTCTGGTGTGCCTCACTACAGTGTGCAATTCGTTCTAAAGGATACGATATTAAAGATACTAAACCGTAAAATTGCCATTGTCTGTTTTAGTTTCAGTTTTTGCCACTTCTATCCAGAGGCAGAAGTACCCAGAGGAAAGGAAAATCCAAATTAATACTCAGATCTTCAGATAAACCAGAAGATCCAAAAGAAAACTTGGTTTCTTATAAATTAGCCTGAAATTTGTCTCAGTGACCAAATTCAAGTCTCAAAACAACCAAAGTCAGACAGTTTTGAGATCCATAAGGTTGTTAAAGAAAAGCAAACTGAGACGCCGATGAAAACAGCAGAAGAACTTCTGTCTAGGAGAAACAAGTTGGACTTCAGTAATCTCCAAATAAGATGATGTATTTCTTATCAGACAAAGAAAAGACTGTTGTGAGCAGCAAAATTTTCCTCTGGATAAACACATTCCTGAAAGAGCAGAGGGGTAAAAGATGAAGAACAGTTCCAAAGTTAAAGTTATAAAGTTGTCTGCTGATAATTAATCTGATTAAGAAAGAACCACAAAGGAGAAAGAAATAAAGCTCAAGATCGGAAATGTCTTACAACACAACCAGTACCTCCATAATGCTGTCCACCTTAAATGATCCTTCTTGCTGCATTTTGAGGCCATCATCAAGAACCTCTGTGTTAGAACGTAATGTGCAAAAGTCTTTAGCCACCCATCATTTCTTCATATTTTGCTTTAAATCACCTTGTTGGTGCAAAAATACTATTTTTCTACCTGTCAGACTGTCTTGTCTTTGTCATATTGAGGAGATTAAATGAAAGAAATGGGAACAAATGTTTTACTGTGACAGGCATCAAAGTGCCTAAAGTTACTGGTCAGGTTCAGGGGCTGGACTGGAAATGAGAGTCTTTGAAAGTCCTTCAGGAAGCCTGGAGAACTGTTCCTCAAGACTTCATTAAAATACAAGAAAATCTGTATCTTTGGAAGCAAAATATGAAGAAATGAAGGGTGGTTTGAGACTTTTGCACAGTACTGGAAGTCTGACATCAAAATCAACTTAATATGTAGGTTAGATGTAAATGCTTATATTAATATTTTGTTTCTCTTTTTTTTAGTCATCTCCATTGGGAGGTGGGAGATGTTCCTCACCTCTGTTCACCCTCAACTCGCTCAGTAGACTCTCATTCTGTATACCTGTATATCTGATTTGTCACAAGATCAGTTATAAAAACTTGAATTCAATTAAAAATACATCAAAAAAATATATAAATCAGCCAGTCAGGGAAAAGCAGCATTTACTGAGTGATATTTGCTTAAATAAGCTTTGATATTTAGTCCTTCACCCTAAATATCTTAAATCTAGTAATAAAACCCTCAAAATGTTCCACTTTATTCTCAAACTGAGTCTCAGATTACAGTAATATCGTCTCACCAAGAGAAATAGACTCATATAATGAGTCCCTGAATCAACGCAATCTGATACACTTATTGGGTTTGTCATTATAACACATCCGTCCCAACAGAGACAGACTGAGCCTTGTTACAGCACCACACCCCTCTGGCAAATTACACACACCAGCCACAACCACTCACCAGTGACTTGCCAGTATCTCACCACAGCCCTTTATTTGCCAGTGAGGAACCCTCAGATCTTTCTGAGCCTTTACAGAAGTGTTAAATCCTGTAATGTCCAAAAGAAAATGATAGAATTAGGATTTTTCCTCAGTGATGTCTAGATGTAAATGCAGTCATGCCAGCTTTCCTATTGGTTAGACCTTCAGGAGCTGGAGGGAGGGTCTAAAAGACCACCAGCCTAACTAGGAGCTGGCATCGTAATCAATGGGTAGGATTGATTTCACAAGAAAAATATCACTCTGGGTTAGTTTAACTGCTCGACTAGTCGTTCATAAAAGAGGAGTTTTGTTGTATTTCAGTAAATTTCAGTCTCAGGCACTTCACCAACTGGAGTACACAGACACTAAAATCACCACAGCTCTCAGAATTTCACCTCTTTAACCCTTAGAACACGAGTGGCACGGATCCGCGCCAGCAGCACAACAAACATTAAATCATCATCATACGGCCAAACAAGTCCTCATATGGAAGTTCCCCCGGTTTATGTTGATGCTAGAACCAGTTATTGTAATTTTAAAAACATGTAATAATAAAAACCGCTACTGGGGTTTTAAAAACGGCATCACACGCAAATGAACATAAAGAACAAAAATGAACTAATTTCTTTTATTAAAGGTTTTAGAAACAAATGGAAAAAACACAAGATCTTTTAACCCAGGAGAACTTTCAGGATAGTCTCCGCCCACAAGTGGGTGGGGAAAACCCGCAGAGGGAGGAGGTTTTAAACTGTTTTACACCGTTTTTATTTACTGAAATCAGATTTTACTGATACACTCTTGAGTTATAGGATTAAAGTAGATCTGGCCGTTGTCCAATGGGAAAGGGATTAAGGGATTAAGCCTAGTCCTGGACTACACAGCATTAAGAATGGAGAGTTGCCACTGAAAGAGTAATCTAGTCCAGAGTTAGTCTTAATCCCTGTATGAGATCATTCAGCTTAACCTCAACAGGATAAAGTAAAGTGGCCCCTTATAGTCACGCGTGAACACACCACAGCACAGCACACAGTGTGAAATTCTTTCTCTGCATTTAACCCATTCAAAAAATGAAGCAGTGGGCTGCCACCAACAAGGGGCACCCAGGGAGCAGTGTGTGGGGATGGTACCTTGCTCAAGGGTACCTCAGTGGTGTCACTACCAGTGTTGGGATTCAAACCCATAACCTTCTAATTGTAGAGGCAATGCCCTAACCACTAGGCCACCCAGCTGCACTGGAGCATAAAGGTCAGATGCTTTAATCATCTAAAGGTGTTTTTATGGTCCTAGATTGCATGTGTTCTCGTTTCAGGGAGAATTAATGATGTTTCAGTGCAGAAAGAAAGGTTTTAAATGTATTTAAATTTGCTTATCATACGTTTTCACAAATGACTTGAAAATTCTTAGTTCCTGCAGGTCAAAAGATTCAGGAGTGACTTTGTTAGAGTAGGCTGAAAGTGCTGACAGCACGTTTTTGCTGGTTGAACTGTAAGTTTGGTTTTATGCACTAAAATTATAGGCCTTTGTTTTTGCACACAGCAGTGTGTGGCCACTAGGGGGCGTGCAGCAGAGGGTTAAAAAGTTACTGTAGATTTTTGTTTGAAGTTGTTGGCAGTTGTGCGTTTGCTAATTTCGTGCTGCACTTTATTAAAATTGAGTTTTTTCCTGTCAAAACTTGCTAAATCTCCTGCGATCAGTAGTTTTGCATGTACGTAAAACAGCCACTTCCTGTAAGAGATGGTGGCTCTCGAGACCCACCTGGTCTGGCTTACGAAGCTGTATTTCAGTCACTGATCACAGTGGGATTGGTTCAGTATTTAGCAAAAAAAAAAATGATTTCTGGACTCCTGCGTGTTCACTACAGTTTTTTCCACCATTGTACTTCAGACACTGTTGACTTCTACCCACAGTAGATTTATTAGTTGACTACTCAATGAAGTCCCTACTCTAAGCCTCAGACACATCACTGACTACAGAGCCATGGTGGGACCAGTTCTCTGACAGTTGTTGGAAATGGTGAACGACAGCAACTCTCAGGACTCTTTTCTGAAAGAGTGACTGTAAAACTGCTACATACAAGCTCAATTGTATGTTAATATCTTTTACAACCCTGAAATAAAACACAAATTGTCTTCTACAAGCTTCAAGTGTTTGAACAGCCAAAAATGTTTGCCTGCATTGCTGTTATCCTAACACAAACATACTTCTAGAATCCCATAATGGTGCTAGCTGAAATTAGCACTGGTGGAAGCTCTAATAGTCACAGTTCATGCTCAAGTTTGTTAATCATACAGAACCACATGTCAGTGATGCTACAGTAACAGTACAAGAGGCTGTTCAAGAATGTGGGACGGAACTGAAACCCACTAGATAGAAATAAAGAGTTCGGCCAAAAAACGAGAGCCGTATTTTTTAGTGTTGGAGGAACAGAAAGGAAAAGAAAAGCTCGAGTGCAGATTTGGAGGTTGTCTATGTGTGAAAATAAAATGCCTAAAGAGGCCAAGAAACTCCTGAAGTCCAGACAAGAGCTTTTACTGGTGGCTCTGTGTGTGTTTGTTGAGAGAGGACAGTGTGAGTGTGTGTGAGAGAGAGAGAAAGAAAGAGAGAGTTTTCTTTGGAAAATACCTGTCAGACTGTAAAAAGTATATGATATCTTTACTGGTCTCTCCAGGCTCACGAGCAGAGTTTGGTATGTCTGGAGCTGTGTGTGTGTGTGTGTGTGTGTGTATGTGTGTGTGTGTAAAACTCATTATTGAAATAGCGGTGCTGTGTCAGGAAGAAGTGCCTCAGCAGTTAAGGCACCAAGCTGGTGATGAAGGGAAGAACAGGTCTGAAACCCTTTTGGCTGTATTTATTTCGAGACATTCCAGTCGTTTTATCTGCTTTAAGTGTCTTATTCTATGGCCAGACTTTTTTAGCAACAAGCTTCTTCATAATAGTTCACCTGATGCTGTACAGTTTGTGTTGGTCATTCTCTTGTCCTTCATCAGTGGTCAGTTTCTGGCCACAGGACACGGTTGGCCGGATATTTTGGGTTGGTGGACTGTTTTCAGTCCAGCACAGACACTGAGGGGTTAAAACCCACCAACAGCACCGCAGTGTGACTGAAATAGTCGACGACATATCAGTGTCACTGCTGTGCTCAGAATGATCCAATAAAGTGGTCAGTAAGTGAAAGTATAAAGAAGGTGTTTCTATTAAAGTGCCCAGTGAGTGGAAGTGTATAGTTAGTGTTTCTAATAAAGTGGCTAGTGACTGAATGTACAAGGTAGGGGTTTTCAATAAAGTGGCCAGGGAGTGGAAGCACAATGTAAGTGCTTCTAATAAAGTGGCCAGAAAGTGGAGGTATAAAGTAGGTGTTTCTAAAGTAGCTGTTTCTAATAAAGAGGCCACTGAGTGAAACTACAAGGTTGATGTTTCTAATAAAGTGGCCACTGAGTGGAAGCACAAAGTAGGAGCTTCCAATAAAGTGGTCAGTGAGTGGTAGGTGTTTCTAATAAAGTGGCCACTGAGCATTTTCTAGTCATTTTCATGCAGGAGAACTTCGCAGTATTCAGTCAGAAGACTTTACAAATTCTCCTCCTCTCTGGGAAATTGTCAATGATAACAATATAAGCAGATGCTTCCACCCCCGCACATCCGATTGTGCAACACACACACACACACACACACACACACACACACACAATCCCACACACACAGTTAGGAAATGCATTAGGTAACATTTGAGGAATGTACAAATCCAGAGAAGTAAACTTTGGCTGAACAGAACAGGGCAGATGAGACTCCTCAGCTGTGGCCCATTCCATCTCCAGCACATTCATGAAAAGCTATTATTTACACTCAAAACATGTCCAGTTAAGTCCAGCACTGTCCTCAAACCCAGCACGAGACTGGAACATTGGTGTAAAGGTGAAACAAACATTGACTTTCAGAGTTCAAACGTAATTCACAGAATTAACTACATTTGCACTAAAACTGTATTCTGTATTGACAGGTTTGTGTCTTTACGTCAACATTTTGATTTGATTTGATGAGAAGGAAGGATCAAACATAGCAGAAATGTAAAAGAGTGTTTGCTAGAGCTCTTTAGGTCCAGTCCTGAGGCACAGCTTGGTGAGTTCCCAGTTCAAACCCACATAAACTCTTCTGTTAATTGCCTGGTTTTAGTGTGTGTGTGTGTGCGAGAGAGAGAGAGAGCAGAGAGCCTTCCAGGACCAAAAGTGAGTATACTTATATAAATAAATAGATAGATAGGTAGATAGATAGATAGATAGATAGATAGATAGATAGATTGAGAGTCCAAGAATTACTGGTACCATTACTGGTAATGTTATCTGTATATGACGATAAACTTGAATTTGCACTTTCCACACAGTTTCTCCCCTTATTTCAGTGAGCTATGAGTCAGGATTCATTTGTACTGAAATTTTAAACAATTGCACCAAGCTTTTGGTCCACATGGCTTTCAGTTCAACCATTCAACACCCCGATGTACTTTTTTATTCCTCTTCCTTTGCCATGAATCAGCATTCCCATCAGCTTATGGTCACCAGACCTCAGCAAACCCCGCTGATTTTTATCGAGGCCTTGGCTTCGCTCTGCGGCCTCGGCTCTGCGGCCTCGGCTCTGAGGCGGCGGTCATCCCCATCGAAAAAACACATCTTCAGCCAGGGCCCTTATATGTCAGTGCCACTGTAGAGCATTCAAAGACATGGTTAACCACAGCAAACACACTGCCTGTCTATTCCACAGCTCCGTCCTCAGCAATGCACACCGACAAATCCTGACAAACGACGCAGGCATCGCATTAATCCCGGCTTTGGAGAACCTCCCTCCTACCCATGACCCACAAGAACTCACCGAACCAACGCTTTAGCAGGAAGATTTGTTTTCTGTGAGCTTAGTCATGCATTTATCTACCGAGTAAAGACTTTTTTTTGTCCCAAAACGGTGCTTTTCCACAAAAATGCCAATGAATGAAAGCACAGGGTTTGTGTGTGTAGTTTTCCCTGGTTCTCTTTTCATCAGGTTGATATTAACTTGTATTAAAAGCATCTGGAAAACTGGAAAACTCTGGAAAACAGAGTCAGAATGTGTTCTCCCAAAAGTTATGGCGACATTTTTCAGGGGACAAACACGTGTAATTTTCACCTCCTACCATTTGTCAACTCATTGAAATCAATAGAAAGATGGATGCAAAAATATTGTATTTAACGTGGCGTCACATCTTGCTGAGCTGATCCCACAAACCGCAGGAAAAACTTGATATTTTGTTGATATGACTCCAGTTAACAATAATCTACAAAACAAAATGAAATCTGTACTCTAATGAAACAATTTGAAAATAAAGCAATAAGCCAAAAGTGGTTCTAAGGCACTACCTGAAGTGGCATGAAACTACCTGAAGAGGTAAAATCACTGTAACGCTCGGCCTTAAGCGACTTACTGCTTTTCTAAAATGGTAACAACAAAAGTTTTGGATGTTAATACACACTAATTCAACATTTGAATATTAATACACACTTAATACTTACTAAACATACACTCAATACACTTTGCGAAGAAATAAATTTACAGTATGTTCACCATTTGAATCTACAAGCCAGAAAATGTCATATTTTATTCATCACTACTGACCTAAAAAGGTTAAATGTACTTTAAATGCACTTGTTAACTGTTTCATCACTTTATAGCTCATTAAATATCTAACACTCGTCTGGTGATCCACATTATAAGTATAATTATATTAGCTGGATTTTTATAGGTCAGTAGTGATGAATAAAAAATGCCATTTTCTGGCTAATAAAGGTTCTCAAGTGGTGAAAATACTGTTTTTACTGTTTTTAGCAAAGAATATATTTTTAGTAAATATTAAGTAAGTAAAATGCAAATGTAGAATATCTCAGCGTGTGCCAATACTTTTGGATGGTAGTGCATTTTTTTACTTTATTTATATTATATTTTTAACTCAAGTATAACTATAAAACATCAAAGAAGAAAGGTGGCTTTCCTAAATATATGCAGGCCTTTTAATCGAGATGATCATCACAGCCATTGTTTAAACGGCTTACAAATGTGTCTACAACTCCTGAAAGAGGACGTCCAGTGAAGACACGCAACCCAGCAATGCACATGGCCGAACGAAAGGTCAGATCTTTCTCCTCCCTCTGTTCAGTGGAGCAGCGTGTGTGTCTCTCGGGTTTCTGCCTGGTAACGCCGACTGCCAGACAAAACACGTCCTTTGTATATGTGAGGCCTGGGAATCCTGCCATGGCTTGGCTTGTTTTTATCAAAACTGTGTGTGTGGTGCTCCTTCTTCACCTCCGCTTGTTATGGTGGGTGAAGCAGCCGCCTTAGAACCTCAGCATGAAGGGGCGGAGCTAAACCGCTGTGGGCTGAATAAGAACATTTATGTAAATGTGTGACATCACACCTTTTTGTTTTTGGAGGACCGATATATGTAAATGATTTCTTTTCTGATTGGCTCCCTACTATTGCAACTCATTCAAAAGGCAACACAGAGCTGAAACACTCCTCAGAACTTCAGCATGAAGGGGCGGAGCTAAACTGCTATAGGCTGAATAAGAAGATTTGTGTAAATGTGTGACATCACAAAAACTGTGACTTGAAAATGGGCTGTTCTGTAGCTTAGTTTACGTTTATGGACTTAAAATTTAAAGGTTCACCAAGGTGTTTTTAAAAGGCCCATATTCTACATTTCATTTTTTACTCAAATTTTTAACAAAAATATATTTCACAGTTCGTCGCAGTTCATTCATTACAAGGCCATTTTCCAGGCTTTGTTTACCCCTTAGAATTAAACAGGCCGTTTTTGTTACTGTGCTTTTAATACTGATGTATGTAAATGATCTTTTTCTAATTGGCTGATCTGTATTGCAGCTCATTGAAAAGGCAACACAGAGCTGAACCACTCCTTAGAACTTCAGCATGAGTGGGCGGAGCTAAACTGCTTTTGGCTGAATAAGAAGATTTATGTAAATGTGTGACATCACAAAAACTCTGATTTGAAAATGCGCTGTTTTGCAGCTTAGTCTGAGTTTATGGACTGAATGGATGTGGGGGCAGTGATGATATGGGCTCTTTAATATATTGTCCATTTCGTGCGGCTCTGCCAGTATTCAATAAATAATTTGTTGTAATTGTATAACATATAACATATAATTGTGTAACATATAGTTATAATTTGTTGGTGCAAAAGTGGTGCTTGAACAGGAGAGATGAATGTCTGTTATGGTCTCCTTCTTCACCTCCGTTTGGTACGGTAGGTGAAGCAGTTGCCTCAGAACTTCAATATGAATGGGCGGAGCTAACCTGCTATAGGCTGAATAACAGCATTTATTTAAATGTGTGACATCACAAAAACTATGATTCGAAAATGGGCTGCTTTGGAGTTTAGTTACAGTTTATGAACTGTATGGATGGGGATTGAATGTAAAGTGAAAGCGATGACATGGGCTCTTTAATATATTGAAAGGGATTTCAACCGCATGAATGGGCGGAGCTAAACTACTGTAGGCTGAATAAGAAGATTTATGTAAATCTGTGACATCACATGTTTTTGTTTTATGTATATATGTAAATGATCTCTTTTCTGATTGGCTCCCCAGTATCGCAACTCATTCAAAAGGCAACACAGAGCTGAAACACTCCTCAGAACTTCAGCATGAATGGGCGGAGCTAAACTGCTATAGGCTGAATAAGAAGATTTATGTAAATGTGTGACATCACAAAACTATGATTTGAAAATAGGCTGAACTGCAGCTTGGTTACAGTTTATGAACTGGATGAATGAGAGTGAATGTACATTTTTAAACAGTATTTACGTACAGTACTTCAAGCCTCTTTAATTCCAGCAAAGCAGAGACCTGGTTTGGGCTTTTGAAGATCCAGCCAGGGAAGTTCAGGGATTGTCTCGTGTCTGAAGGCGAGCAGAGCAGGCGTGCCTTGTCTCGGTTGATCTCCTTTCTGCTGTTCACTTAATGCTTCAAGTGTAAAACGATGCATAATGAAAGTTACATCTCCATAGTCTCCATATGAGTCTCACCGGGGCACTAATTTCTCTTGCCACTGTTTTTTTAAGCGTAACCCACCTGATACATTGCGGCGGTTCCAAAGTGTTCCATGACATACATGCTAACAGTGAGTCATGCCTCCCCTGCTGCTTGGAATTCGTCCATTTAGCCAGATTTCCAGAAAGCTGGAGCCTGGCTGGTCTAGGAATGGGAAATGATTAAAATCACAGCAGCGTCAGCAACAGCACAGCCCGCAGGACTACTCCCTCAGCTGTGGAGTGAACAACTATAAATGAAAATATGTCAAATAAAACATGTTTCCTTTATAAGATGAAAGAATCTGTAACAGTGCATGTCTGACATCCTATTAACTGGTTGTGTGGTGATGCAGAGTCAAATTCTAGACTGTCCTTTAACTTTAAATGCACTCGATAACTGTTTCATCACTTAACAGCTCGTTAAACATCTAATAGTTGTCTGGTGCTCCACATTATAATTATAATTATTATTATTTTAGGTGGCTTTTTATAGGTCAGTAGTGATGATTAAAAATAGGACATTTTCTGGCTAATAAAGACTCAAATGGTGCTTGGAGTTGCAGGATTACTCCCTCGCAAGAGTCCCAACAAAAATCGCAGTTACGGACTGTAAAGAGCGATGAAAGCAGCCAAGCCTTCCATCATGCAACCACTCCTCAAGAAATGAACAAACCACGAGAGGCACAAGAAGTTGACCTGTGGTGAAATCACCGTCACACACGGCCTCAAGTGGTTTATTGCTTTTATAAAATGGCAACAACAGAAAATATGATCAAATACGATAGTATTTAGGGCTGCACAATATATTGTCTATTAACCGTTATCACAATATTATTAGGAAAATAAGTCCTCAGTTTAAACAAAACTCTTTCTATCTGCCAGTTTACTCAGTGGTCCATGCGAACAGCAGAACAGCCTGGTTTTCAGTGAGCTGGTGCTTTAATACAGAATTCAGTTGTTGTGAAGTAGTCACAAGTCACAGCTCAGCCAATCAGATTGCAGGAACGAAAATCAGTTTTATAATATAGGTAAGGAAACTTGTTTCAAATTCATTAAACCTCTATACCTATGTTCATGTACATGTGGTTTCCTAAAGCACTAGTGAATGAATGGGTCTTTAAAAACTCAATTGAAAGCTTCTTTCGGGAACCAAAAGTGGTTCTTCTGTGGCACAGCTGTGAAGAACCCTTTATGGCACCCTTATTTTTAAGAGTGTATAAATGGCAATTCGTTTTTATTTGAAACTGCTGCAAAAGTCAAAATGTATTTTTCTATATGTACCAGATATCCAGAAATTCACTTATGCACTACTTGTCCAAAGGTTTGTTGACACCTGCTCATCCAACGTTATTAGTTGGGTGATTTGTTGAAAAGTGTGTTCCCATTCATAACAGTAACAGCCTTGAGTCTTCTGGGAAGAGAGGTTGGAACGTTGGTGTGAACAGGTAGTGATGTTGGATTACTTTTGGATCCTAGACTCCACTCTTGCTCATCACAAAAGAACGGAATGGAGCTCCGTCACTCCAGAGAACCCAGAGACCCAATGCTGGGGTGTAATTTACCCCTCTAGCTGATGTTTAGCATTGGGCATTATGTCCTTAGGCTCATATACGGCTGCCCCAAAGTGTCCCATTCTATTATCAATGCTTTTCTGTGGAGATTATAGCTGTATATACACAACTGAACACCAGTGTCAGCAATAGGTGCACCTTAAAGTAGCTGAAATCACCAGTTACAAGAGGTGTCTGGATTATTTTAGTGTCATATAATGTTTATTCACACAGCTCTGCCACTCAAAACCACAGTGGCTGCCAAGGATCTTCCAACAATGCCCATAACATTGTTCTTCATTCCAACCAAATGATAGTTCTGGAGGAGAAAATCATTCCCTTTGCTAGGTTCAAAAGCACCCATTGCTGAGGCTCACACTTTAAGCACCAGACGGAAGACGCGGACATGTATTTTTCCAAGCATGATATGTGTTCTTCAGATAACCAGCAGGTCAGGAGGAAAAACATTTCTCCTTCAATTAGCACTGTTATACGGCTCAGTTCTGAGGATCTGAAGCTAATGATGGGGTGAGTTTGTGATGGTTGCCCTTCCATGGCGTGGCTGCATCCGCCTATACCATCCCATGTCCAGCCAGAAAAGAATACAGGGTAGTAGCCAAGCGGCCCGGAATGTTTCTCTTGGAGAAGCTGCTGTTTATTCTGCAGCCTGTTCTGATTCTTCCCTGAATATTTCACACTTCTGAACATTTCACATAGCTGAGATCATGAGGTCCTAGCAGAAAAAATGCACCACAGAGGTGCAATGATGTCCTTTGGGGACTTGGTGACTCTCTCATGCTCTTCTCAGATCAACAAAGGTACCAGTGGTCAGTTTCAGACAGAGGTTTCACCAGAAAGTAACTGGAACTGGTCTTTAATCTGAATTCTGAGTCCAAGGTCAAATTTAGCCTGAGAACAATCTGTCCGAGCCTGACCCGAATCACAGCACCGAATTTCAAACCCGTACCTGACCACAGTCCAGCCCAAATCTGACCATACATAAAGTTAAGTATATAAATGAAGCTCCTGAAATGTAACTCTAAATAAAGCTGCAGTTAAATTAATCCAATGTCACTGGACAGCTCAACACACTTGGAGGAGAACACTAACTGCTAATTCTATTATGTCAGTTAAGAGACTTCCATATTGCACCGGATGATGGGGTAGATGGTGGACCATCTAACCCAACCAGAGAGAGAGAGAGAGAGAGAGTTAGAAAGAGAGAGAGGTCAGTTGTATTTTCTTAGACTGTGCCGTTTCCAAGGACTGGACTCATAATCTCCTGACAGTCCCTCAGCAGCTTCACATTTGTAATACATACAATCAGTGTAACTTTAGCAACCTTGTTTAACAAGAATAACAGTATAATCATCTTTCAACTAAAGCTTCTAGTCTGAATAAACATTGTATAGTCTAACACATTGTTTTCTGGCCTCCTGGACCCTGGTGGACCTCAACAACATGAAATAATCCATCAGAAGAATAAAAACAACAAAAAACTGCATAGGAAGAATATGGTAAAGAGAACTAATACAGGGTTAAAAATTTGTCCATGAATAGTTAAGGTTAAAAGTGGTAAAAAGTGCCCTATTCTCTGCTTTTTCATCTTCTATTAGTATTTCCATCTGTGTGTATGAGTGTGTGTGTTTCTGTTTGTTCAGTTTCCCTGACTCTGGAGCTGGCAACCTGATTAAGTAGTGTGTTTATGTGTGTGTGTGTGTGTCACTATTGACCTGCCAATTTGGCGATACCGCTTGACTTCCAACATGAAAATGCTGACATAGTGCTCAAAGTTTCTTCGATCTTCATCCATCAATGTTTCCATCTCCCAAGTATGTCGTGTTCATGTATGAGTCGATGTGTGACTGTGCGTGTTTTTGGAAACTTCGAAAGCCAAAGAACCCTGAGGAACCTTTCAGAGACGCTGTCTGAGAGTTCTGACCAGGTCTTCAACATAGGGTTGATGTATAACAAAAAAGTTGTATGGTCTACAAATTACATTTCTTGTAAAATGAGATGTTATGATGTTGGTTTAAAGGTTTAACCCTTTATTTTAACCCTTCAAGTTTTTTAAGCAGTTCTACCCATTACTGAGGAGTTTTTTTGCTTGTGCACCAGCATTCCACACTAAAATTTGACTTTCCGTTACTTTGTATTGTACAAGCTGTGGTTGCTATGGTTACTGTGCCATAGTAATTATGACTGAATAAGGGAGAAGATAAATACTTAATAAAGAGGTTTATAAAGGTGTGTAATCAACAGCTTGGCAAACTGATTTATGCATGTCAAGTATGCTCAATAGCTACAGAGTTGCATGTCAAACAGCAAGTGTGCGTTTGTTGGTTGTGTGTGTTTCTTGGTAGTGTGTGTTTGTTGGTTGTGTGTTGTGCTCTTGAGTGTCCTGCATGGCGCTCCGTCCGTCAGTTGGTGCCTCAGTATAAATACAAAACTCTAAGTGTAAAAATGATGGAAAATCAACTCCTAATCCTAAAACACACCAGTGTGATGCTGTGCTTTAAGGGAAAGTAGTCAGGCGGCGCAGCCATGTGACGCCACGCTCTGAAGGGTTAAAGAACCTCCACAATGAAGGTGCCACCAAGGTTTCTTTGCATGATGCCATAGAAGAACCACTTTTGGTTCCCTGAACCTTTTACTGGATGGTTCTTCAAACGAACCATTTTTATAAAAGATGTGTGAGTGTGAGAAACCTTTTAAGAGCTTAAATAATCTCAACGTAATGTAAAATTCATCAACACATGGTGTTTTTTAAAAGTTACTTCACACTCACAAACCTCAACAGTTTTTTTAGAGAGATATGGCTCAAAGAACTGTATCGGGCACCAATGTTGTTTGGAGAGCAATGTTAAGTATCTAGAACAATTAAAGGCCTTTGTTTAGAACTGTACAGTACTTTGCAAAAGCCCCCCCCTCGCCCCATGCCAATTAGTTTAAAGCCATGTTGTGTCTTTCTTCTTGCAAAGTTAACATAAGAATAAATGCAAATAAACAAGAAATCAGTCAAAAGAATCAGATTTGTTTTGCTGATAAAAAAAGTAGTTGATATTGTGTGAGCTGGTGAGGAGAACACAGGTTCGGTTCCAGATTCCTCCTCGGTTCCTCCA
>JBBPCZ010014425.1:0-14851 GCA_037974445.1 Brycinus macrolepidotus
GGAAGAAACCTCGGGAGGAACCAAGACTCAAAAGGGGAACCCATCCTCCTCGGGTCGACCCGGAGAGAAAGGAACGAATATATTTTATGACACTTTTCCATCTTTACCAAGTGTGCCAATAATCATGGAACTGACTTTATGTAGGCTACTATGGAACAAAACATAAGAAAAATCCTCTATACAGTGATGTATTCTTTAGGGTCCCTCATCAACAGCAGATGAAGTGTAAGGTAAATGTTTTGAAGTGAAAAGAGGTTTAAAAGTATAATCCTAAATTCTCAGTACATCACCTTTAATGATACCAAGCTCCTCTCACTGGACTCTATAGGGGTGATGAGCTTTGTAGGGATGTGGGACCATTGCTTCTATTTATGGCAGTACTAATTGAGAAAGCAGAAGTAATTGATCTATTATGCTCCACCCACAAATGTGTGGTTCCCTAGAGTTGGACAGGCTGTAGGGAATGCTCTCAAATTCCTTTAAACTCAGTGGAAAAGTAGTAGTATTTTTGGCACAATAACTAAATATATCACGCTTTAAACTGGAAACTTGGCTAATGACTCAAACAAAGATTAATAACATTCTCACCAGTAAAAGAAGAACGCCACAAAGGCCATTACTGCCACTACTGTTGAGCCAAGTACAATAACAACGATGTCTTGCATTCGCAGACCTGAACATAACAATACAGTTAATTAGACATAATATTTGATGAATGTTTCTGGCTGTCAGGAAGTAGATTGCAGTCATTCAAATCATCCAGAGATCAAAAAAGGTACATTTTTCTGACATCACTGAGTTTATTCTACATATTCTACATATTCTATTTATTCTTGCCTTTTAAGGCCAAATCTGCTTAGGGAAAAAGTCCCACTCAGTAAAAAGACAATCTGGAAAACTCCCAAGCAGCAAAAAAATCCTCCCTTTTGAGAAGAACACGTTATATGTGTTATTTGAGCCAAATGCTACAAACTATGATTTTTCTGTTTTACCAGCGATTTCAGCATTTCGTTTTGGATCTATATGTCTTTCTCCATTCACACAGATGGGAGCCTGGTCTCATATGACTGGAAATAACTGTCTGGGTGCGTTGCCAGGATGCTCGCTGAGTGGACACGGGGCAACCAATCAGAACAAATCTAATTTAACTATCGGTCTTAAAGACAATTCGGTGGCATAGTCGCAGAGCTCTCCCTCGTACGAGAGCTTCCCCACGTATGCAGCTCTCTCCTCCTCCCGTTCACGTGTCAAACAGGTTTCCCCTGCTCAGTGAAACACCCACTGAGAAGCCTATTCAAAGTGCCCTGGTTATAGGTGATTCAGTTATTTGACATGTGAAACTGCCACTGTTAGGTGTATACTGGGTGCCAGAGCGCTGGACATTGTAGGGAACCTGAAGGTGTTAGCTAGTCATAGGTATGAGAGGATAGTGTTTTAGTCTGCTCTAGTGAGCAGCTGTAATCTGCTCTGGCCCCATGCCAATGCGGCGTGGGAGTGCAGCAGCGCAGCTCAGGTAGTCGCTTCTGACTAATCAGTGCCGAGGCCAGGAGGCAGACAAACAGGCTGAACCAAACATCTGCTAGCTGCCTTGAGTCATCACTTAGGTTCCACTCTATCAAGACCATGTCTGTCCCCCGAACTAAACAGAAAAGTAGAAAAATGTATGCTTGAATAATTTAACTAATCTCTCTCAATCAACTAATAAGTTCAGCACCTTAGATCTAAAGCTAAAGCTGGGACTGCTAAACATCAGATTGCTAGCTCCTAAAACTGTCTTTGTTAATGAAAGAATAACTGATCAGAATCATGACATTTATGTCTAACAGAGACCTGGATCAGACCTGACAAGTTTGTTGCTCTAAATGAGGCCACACCTCCAGGCTACAACTACGTACACAGTCCTAGGCTAAATGGTAGAGGGGGAGGCACAGGAACCATATACAGTAGTGCCTTAAATGTTAATCAGAAAACAGAGTTTAAGTTCTCGGCCTTTGAAACTCTATTCCTTAACATAACTAACCTAGATACAAACAATATCTCTTTCTCTCTAATTATCGTCTACAAGCCACCAGGGCCGTATACAGAGTTCTTAAGGGAATTCAGCTCTTTCTTAGCTAATTTAGCAGTACACAGCGATAAAATAATAATTGTTGGTGATTTTAATATTCACTTCAAAAAAGAACAGGATCCTCTGAAATCTACATTTGCTTCAATTCTAGATACGGTCGGCTTTACCCAAAATGTAACTGGTTCTGGTCACTGCTGTGGTCAGTTTATCTTGACTCTTGGTATTAAGGTGGATAACATAGCTTTTGTTCCTCAGCCCACAGTAATCTCAGATCACGACCTCATAGCCAACAGGTTTATTGAAAACCCCCCAGTAATATCAATCCATTTTGGTACTTCATCCTGTTCAGCAGACTTAGATAACTTAACTGAATGCTTTGAGAACTCTCTTCGATCCACACTAGATTACGTCGCACTTCTAAGATATAAAAAAGTCAGACAGAAAAAGCTCACTCCTTGGTATAATGAGCAAACATGTGCCTTAAAGCAAAATGTTCGAAGACTTGAGTGTAAATGGCGATCATCCAAATTGGAATCTTTCCACTCCTTCTGGAAGGAGAGCCTTAAAGACTACAACCGAGCACTTACCACAGCACACACACCCTATTTATCGTCCCTCATTAAAGCTAATAAAAGTAATCCCAGGTTTCTGTTTAGTACAATTTCTAAACTAACTAGGAACTAGTGAGGTGCAGAACCACAGGCACCTGCAAACTATAGTAGTGAGGATTTTATGGACTTTGTCAACAATAAAGTAGAAATCATTAGACAAGAAATTCAAACTAGAAATTTGACTTCTCCACATTTCCTGCCTGATTCAGCAGTCACAGGTAATTTTCAAAACTTAGCCAAAGTTGACAGACTAGCATCTTTTAATCTAGTCCGACAAGCAGAACTCTCTGCAATTATTCTCTCTTCAAAATCTTCTACCTGTACTCTCGATGCTATTCCTGCAAGCCTGCTTAGAGAAGTCCTACCAGTAATTATCAGACCGCTCCTATTAGTACTAAACTTCTCACTTAGTATTGGTTATCTACCATAAACCTTTAAACTAGCAGTTAAGCTTCTGTTAAAAAAAAAACAAATCTGGATCCATGCAAGCTCTCAAAAGTATCGACCTATTTCTAATCAGTTTGTAAGAGAATCCTCTGCACCCACCAAAGCAAAATACGGTGTCCTGCAAGGTTCTGTTTTAGGACCTCTTTTATTTACTTTGTACATGCTGCTATTATGGATGTTTATCCAGAAACATGGGATTAGCTTCCACTGCTACGCAGACAACACAAGGCTCTATATCTCTGCCAGCACAGATGATAAACACAGATTAAATAAGACTGAGGACTGCATTAGATATATAAAAGACTGGATGTCACAAAACTTTCTCTTGCAGATAAAACAGTGGTCCTTCTTCTAGGTCCAAAACTTGCTAGAAACAAACTGTCAGGTCTAATGCTTGATCTTGCTGGTTCCTCAGCTTCTACAATGTCTACTGTAAAAAATCTTGCTGTCACTATGGATTCCAATATTTCATTCAACACACAAATAAGTACTGTTAGCAAAATGGCTTTCCTTCATCTACACAATATTGCTAAGTTAAGAAGTACATTATCCCTCCATGATGCAGAAACATTAGTCCACGACTTCATTACCTCTAGACTCAATTATTGTAACAGCCTCCTGTCAGGTTGCACAAAAAAGAACCTAAATAAGCTTCAACTAGGCCAGAATATGGCAGCAAGAGTCCTCACTACAGCCAGGACATTCGACCACATTAGCCCAATATTATCAGGACTTCATTAGCTTCCTATCAAATTTCGTATTGACTATAAAATTCTACTACTGACATATGAAGCCTTGAACGGCCTAGCACCCGAATTCCTCCGTGAACTTATTTCTTATTATGAACCTTCGCGCTCACTCAGATCTCCGGGTGCTGACTTTTTGCTTGTCCCCAGAATTATGAAAGCTTCAGCAGGGGGAAGATCATTTTCATATAAAGCCCTCCAGCTCTGGAATGCCCTTCCAAATACCGTTTGGGTTTTTAAGCCCAGGAAGAAAAACTACTTGTTTAGTTAGGCTTTTTATAATTTTCCTGTTAGATGAAGGGTGTAGAGCTGGGAGGTGGTGGTCACAAAGAATTCAAGTAAACTGGGATGCTGATGCTGTCGCCCCGCCACTTCTCACGTTCATTCAAGTTTGTTGACGGTGGAGTAAACTGGGATGCTGGTGCTGTTGCCCCGCCACTTCTCACGTTCATTCAAGTTTGTTGACGGTGGAGTGAAGATGCGCAGGTGTCTCAGGGTCCTCTCATGTCTATCATACCCCTCAGCTCTGCCCTTTCTAGCTAGGCTGCTTCAGAGAGTCATGCCGGAGTCTCAACTTGCTCTCCTTACAGGTATAAATCTTACTGTATAAATTTAAGCAGAACTAACTCTGTTCTCTGTTTTTGTTTTCCCCCTGAGGGGAACCGCTGCACATTTGTCTAGCTCTACCGATCACCACTGGGACCCCAGGCCACCACCTTCCCGGGTCTGCAATCACTGGCGCCCCATGCCAAGATGTCCTCGACTGGTCCTGCTGCTATGACTCCCCATGTGCTCTTCCCCTATCCAAGAGCAACTGCTGTTTAAAGCTCCAGCGTTGATTGTTGTTCCTGTTCATGGACTAGAGACTCTCAGCTACTCTTATTGACTCTTATCTGTACCAACTCTGTTAGCCATAGAGGGCCTATCTGTCGATATGTTCATTCATGAAGGCCTTCTTTCGTCAGTTATCTCAATAGAGACTACCTTTTCCTTTCCCTCTGGGTCGAGCAGAGGAGCATGGGTTCCCTTTTTGAGTCTTGGTTCCTCCAGAGGTTTCTTCCTCCAGCTTAGGGAGCTTTTCCTCGCCTCTGTCGCCTTTGGTTTGCTCACTAGAGGTTTGGACCTGGACTCTGTGAAGTCGCTTTGTGACAACTTGGTTGTAATGAGCGATTTATCAATAAAATTGAATTGAACTGAATTGTTTAAATCCAAGGGAAAAAAGAGAAGTCATGTAAAATGAATTCTGATTATTATATATGAATGAATTCTGGCTAATTATATATGAATGAATTCTGGCTAATTATATACAGTATGTTATAAGCTGGCTACTTGGTCTAGGGGTATGATTCTCGCTTAGGGTGTGAGAGGTGCTGGGTTCAAATCCCGGATAACCCCTGTGTTCATTGGGGGAAGCTGGTGGCCTAGTGGTTAGGGAGTTGCCCCTGCGATCAGAAGGTTGTGGGTTCAAATCCCAAGACTGCTAGTGGGCCCTACTGGGGTACCCATGAGCAAGGTACTGTCCCCACACACTGCTCCTCGGGCAATATGTTCCAGGCTGCCAGCTACTTCACTTGGCTGAATGCAGAGAACAATTTTGTGCTGTTCACATTGTGTGTTGTGGTGTGGTGTGTTCACGTATGACAAATGGACACTTTACATATTTTTTTTGTAAAAACAAACAAACAAAAAAAAAAAAACATGGATTCCAGTGGAAAAAAGAAAATAGAAAATTGTACAAAATGAGCCCTTGAAAAGTGATGTCTTACTGAGTAAGATATCAACTGTTAATGCTGCTGCTAGTATAGCAATTACTTCAAGAGAGAATACTGTAAGCCACAGCACCTGTGTAATCGTCATGAGGTTGATCTTCAGGGAGGTGCCCGGAAGGCCAGATGAACAAGGGGACAAAACTATAATTAGATTTCAACAGACATACTGACACTGATATTGAAACTGAATCTACTATTTTATGAAATCACTCCATGACATTTCTAAAAGAGAAAACACAACTATCAGAACAAACCCTCCTCAGCTCTGGATCTCACTGACATTGTGTCTGTATTTAAATGTCTTTGCTTTTTAAAAATTACTAATAATGATTATTAATTATGCCTTGACCAAAAAAAGAAACACAGAATAAATGTTGGCCTCTCTTTCTCACTTCAGTTACCAAATTATATCGCATTGTGGTTTTTCATTAAAGGTCCTGTGAGTGTGATGCTGGGGATTAATATCACAAAATGAAAGAAACACACTGCCAATGACCGACCTGTACAAATCGATCAGAAGAAAGACAGTTTGAGAGTCAAAACTGGTGGATCCATTCTTCAATTCTACAATGTCATCAGGGGTTCCACATAAAATGAACACTGTGAAAAAAGCAAACTTCAAATATTTGCAAACCAGCTAATGATGTACAAACAGTTCCCTGCTTGAAAGAGAAGGCATAAAAAAAACAGGATGATGTGTTCTCCTTACAGTTACTTTTCCTTTGTTTGCTCACTATTGCAGCACTAAGCTCTTCTTCCTTTCGTAGTATCACTCATTTCTCCACTTGCTGCAGCAAGTGGAGAAACGAGTTGACCTCCAGGGCATTCATGTACCTACAGTGAAACAAAATAACTAATGTTCAGCTGTAATAATCAGATGATAATAATCTTGATTACTCAACTGTTGATGCCCAAGATGAAGAATTCCATCTTCCTGTACATAATTCCTGTATGTACTTCCTGTCAATGCAATTTGTTCAAACTGATTACCCACTTTTTTTTTTACATGAGTTCAACATGTAAAACATAAAATGCAGCATGTATTGCATAAGTTTGGGCATGCTTTTAGTCAGTACTTAGCTGCCAATAATGATGCAGCAACTTTTTAAGCTGATTTTTATTTGTTTTTATCTTTTGAAATGGACAGAAAATGGACTGTCAAATGTTCAAGAACACTGCAGGGAGCGTCAAGTTTTGATTCCACAATGCAATAATAACACTTTCAGAAAACATTTAAATTTTTTTAAATATTCAGCTTGAAAATGCTCCTGCATTGTATTAGGCGGGCCTGTGATCAGGCAGTCCTGAGCATTCCCCGTGGCAAAGCCTCGGAGATCGGTGTAGTATTCAGCAAGTCACTGTGTGTTTGTCGGTAGTACACACAACATTTCCTGATTAAGTATGATTTTCTAAAATTTATGGTAAAGGCCTTTGGCGCACACAGGGCCAGAGTGTGCCCACCCAACACTTCAAGATCTGACTGGTTACTGGCTACCTAATTTACAGCACCCCTTGAGAGATGCCACTGAACAATATAAGCAATGTTATTAACTTCACTTGCCATTGGTTTTAATGTTGTGGCTGATCAGTGTATTTCATCGTACAAGTATTATTAACAATAATAACCTTATGGTATATATGATGGTTATGAATTTTAAAATAAAGCAAATAACAGCATATTTCATACAGTAGAGTTACTGCTGTGAATACTATGTAGCAAACACAAAACAGAATGACTAAACTAAAAGCAAAACAGCTTTGACAGACATTTAGGCAACATCTTTATTGTGTATGCGGTAATTTTACATTGACAGTCAGTAAAGATTTAACCTGCTTAAAACCTGTCTCTGAACATTAATAGTACAGCCTGCTAGCTAACATTATCTGCTGACAAGGTCATCATACTCTAATGTCATGCTTATTCATGTTCAGTGACAATATTGTTGTGAAAGACAGCACGATCATACTGGGTACTGTAAGCAGATCTAAGCTCATAAATGAAACTGGTTTATTGAGGTTTGGTGCTCCCTAGTCAGAGTATTCACGCATGCACTGTTGCTATGGCGACCAAATATGGATATGCATGCAAATATGACTACAGACTGACCATACAAATCAAATTTGGTCACTTCTTAGTACTTAGGTCTAATAATCAGATTTAAGAAACAAATCTTATTTACTCTGCAGTTCGCGCAAAACCTGTCTTTGGCCCAAAACCATGTGTTTTTTTACTGCAATATGAATCGCTTGCGTGTTCACTGTTGTAGCCCAGTTTTCTGATTACTAACCACATTTTCGGGCAAACATTGCCCTACACTTCATCAGTGATATAACTAGAGATATAACCTATCCAGTATCAGATATCAGTATCAGGCTGATATCAGCAGAAAATGCTAAATCAGATATCGGAGCGAAAATAAAGAATCTGCCTGTAGCAAATCTACCATGAAATACCACAGACTCACATTGTGTAATGTGTGTTAGCTGTGCACTTCTTCCTATAGGGTACTAAAGTGTTTGAGTGGTTTACAAGTAAAGTTTTAGATTCTTGTTTTAGCTAAAGTGATTCAGTTAAAATCAGCTCATTTTAAAGCTGAGTTTTTTAAGTACTGGCGTCGGTACTGTAAAAGGAAATAGTGTTTTCCTCTCGTCTTGACATCTCAGGTGACTCACCAGAAACAGTCCTCTGTATTCTCATTTTTCTTATAGATGTACATATTTTCCCACCGAGACTTCAAGTCGTCTGTGAAGTTCCAGAAGTTAATGAAGAAACTGACGACTTTGCGAGCCGGAGGCAGAAAGCGTATCAGGTTGGTCTTGTAGTCATATGACAGGCCAAAGCTTCCAGCTGAGATAATGGGCATATTGAGTTCTAGACCAATCTCAAGACTGAAATAAGGTAACACACATACGGTTAAGGCTGTAACGATTATTTGTTAAAATGTTTTAGCAGTTCTCATTTAAATACTTATTCCTTAATAATCTTGCAAATTTTCTTTCTGGCCATTCTTACAATAAGAACTAGGGCTTGATGGACAAGCCCATCTATATGCATTTTTATCATATTTTTTATATTTTATAAGTCTTTTTAATGGCTTCCTTATTCAGCATTTTTCCAGTGAAGTATTTTGTAATTTTTAAAGGTTCTGGTCATTAGTTTTCAGGCAATTGTATTGTTTTTGAACATTAAACATTAAACTGTTTTTCTAAAAATACTCTTTCTGATTGATCATCAAAATAATTGAAAGATTACTTAATTAATAATATAACCGATAATGACAGATCTATGCACACTGAAATCACATATTTATTTGTGGCTTTTTCAAGATCTGCATGCTGTAGGAAATCATTATTTAAACAATATGATGCGTTCTGCCACATTGGGGGATATCCCAAAATTTGAAGAATGGTCGTGGCCAGAGGTCAGAGGACTTGTCACTACAAAACAGTGGACTGACAGCTAAATAAAGTGAACATCTTTTATGGCCAATCCATTCACTAAATTGTGTCAAAGCTCAGAAGCAAAAGAAAGACTGCAGATGTAAAGGAGACATTGCAGAAGCAATCTGCAACAAATCTGTGAACTCAGCAACATTCTGGTAATTCATATTTTGGTTGTAGATTTTATTTTTTTATTTATTTTAAATCTTTTGCCACAAAATTAACAAGTTTAGGCAAAGCAAGTCCACTCACTCCACTATTTGGAAGGTTGCAAGAGTACAAGTCGGCCCCAGCAGAGCACAGCCCACCTTTCCTGAATGCTACAATAGAAAGTTTCCTGTAAGATTCAGCATGGTGCACACTACTATTAACGTGCACCACCTGTGATGCATGTTAATAGTAGTGTGCCCCATGCTGAATCCTACAATAGAAAGTTTCCTGTAAGATTCAGCATGGTGCACACTACTATTAACATGCATCACAGGTGGTGAGATCCAAGCCAGGAGACTTACCCTAAGGTCTTTCAGGGTCTCTACGCCTTCACATGTGCTGCTGGTGCAGCCTTTATGCAGATAGTAAATGGTCTGAAAGCCACCGTAACTGGCAGTCAGATTGCGATTCACATCTTCAAATATAAAAATTATTTAGAGTAAATACCTAAAATGTGACCAGACACCTGAAACATAACTGAGTCAGTTAAAATATTGATTTCTTCAAACGACATACATGATTTTTACATAGATATTGTTTTTGCTCTGAAAAAAAATTCAGATTCAAATATGTGCACAAGTTCTGCATTACTACAATAACAAGATTTTGTCTGTTTGCTTACGTTTAACAATAATGTATAGATTATTAATGTGGAAATTATTAATTACACTGCTGAATCAAATTTTCAGTGTACACAGCAGTGTTTATTATTTACATATTTTTCAAGTCAAGTAGGTTTATTGTCATTTTAGCCATATACACACAGTATACAGTGAAACGAAACAATGTTCCTTCAGGAGCATGGTGCAACGCAAGAACAGAAACAGACCACAAGTGCAGAAAGGACAAAAGAGAGTGCAAGAAATACACAATAACAACAAAACAACCTGACAAGCCAATGAATACAGTATTATGACATACTGTATTGTAGCAGCAGAGAGTTGTGTGTGCAAAAATGCAGAACAGAGGTAGAAGGCAATAAATAGAATTGTGCAAATATAGCAGCAGCAGGACAAAGAATGTGCAATATAATAAACTGAAGGGTATTTAGGAAATTAAAGTTGGAGTTTTTTGAGTTGTTTGCTTAAGGCAGAAAAGATGTGTATGCAGTGTGTATGTGTGTTATGTGCATGGGTGCCAGAAGTATTTTTAAAGTAGGGGGGACGTAGGGCTCTATGTCTCGGTTGTTGTCCAGGGGAGGGGGGGGGGTGCGGGGTTGGGGGGTAGGGACGCGCAGTGCTTTACGTCTCGGCTGTAGTCTGGGAGAGGAAAAGAGGCGGGTACGAGATGTCCCCCCCCCCCACTATAATGGTTCCGGCGCCCATAGTTATGTGAGATATTGTGTTAAAAGGAGGAGACTGAAGTTCAGGGGAGGGGTGTGTTGGTGGCGCGTGTGGGCGTACGGTTTATGTTTCAGTTCTGTATGAGGAGTCTGATGGCCTGAGGGAAGAAACTGTTTCCCATTCTGGCATTCTCTTGTCTTTATAGGAAGTAAAGACACTGCTGGGCTTCCTTGGCAATTCAGCTGGGTCCATGTGATGTGAACATCAAGGAACTTGGTACCCAGGATGATCTCCACTGAAGAGCCGTTGATGTTCAGTGGCGAGTGATCACTTTGTGCCCTCCTGAAGTCAACAACCATCTCTTCTGTTTTATCCACATTCAGGGACAGGTTGTAGACTCTGCACCAGTCTGTTAGCCATCGCACCTCCTCGTTGTATGCTGCCTCATCATTCCTTCTGATCAAACCCACCACAGTTGTGTGATGATGTGGTTTGAGCTGTGCTTTGCTGTGGTCAGGGGTCAGCAGTGTGAAAAGCAGAGGGCTAAGCACACAGCCCTGTGATCAGCATGGTGGTGCTGGAGATGTTGTTCCCTATCCTGACTGACTGAGGTCTTCCAGTCAGGAGTCTAGGATCCAGTTACAGAGAGAAGTGTTTAAGCCCAGCAGTCTCAGCTTCCCAGTCAGATGCTGAGGAATGATGGCGCTAAATGCCGAATTGAAGTCTACACATTCTCACGCATGTGTCCTTTTTGTCCAGTTGGGTGAGGGGCAGCTGAAGGGTGGTGGTAATGGCATCATCCACAGAGCGACTGGGACGATATGGAAACTTCAAGGGGTCCAGTGAGGGGGCCAGCTGTGATTTTACGTGCCACATGACAAGCCTTTCTAAGGCTTTCATCACTTCATGATGATGGGTGTGAGTGCAACGGGACGAGAGAGGACACTGACGACTTCTTTGGCATGGGGATGATGGGGGCTTTGAAGCGATATTTGAAGAGAGATATTGAAGATATCTGTGAGCCATATGCTGGCTACCATCTGCCAGCTGGTCTGCACATCCTCTGAGCACACAACCAGGAATGTTGTCTGGTCCGGCAGCCTTCCGTGGGTTGACACTGAGCCGAGTTTTCCTTACGTCAGCCATGGTCAGACAGAGCCCCTGGACATCGTGGAGTGGTGTGGTTTTCCTCGCTGCCATGTCATTTTGGGCTTCAAACTGTGTGTAGACGTGATTCAGCAGTGGAAGGGAGGCCTCACCATCACAGGCAAGTGGAGATGTCCTGTAGTTGGTGAGGGCCTGGATGCCCTGCCATATTCACTGTACGTCCCTAGTGTCCTGGAACTGGCTGTGGATTTTCTGGGCATGTAGGTTGCAGCCTCCCTAAACATGTCCCAGTCAGTGTGCTCAAAGCAGTCTTAAAGAACAGAGAAGGCGCCTGGGGTCCAGATCTTCGTCTGCTTACAAACAAGCTTGTATGCTGGGATCAGCATGACAGACACGTAATCGGAGTAGCCGAGGGTGGAGGCAGGGCTCAGCGTGATACGCACCAGCAACGTTTGTACAAACACAGTCCAGCATGTTCGCCCCCCTTGCCGGAAAGTCCACATATTGATAGAATTTAGGGAGAACTGACTTGAGATTTGCATGATTAAAGTCTCTGGTGACAATAAACAGTATGTCTGGATGAGCATATTGGAGCTCACTAATGGCTCCATAAAGTTTGGCCAGCACAACTATGAGCACGGTGGTGAATTCCAGTGATAAATAAAATGGTCACAAACTCCAGCAGCGGTGAGCAGTAGCTAGAGATCAAACACCATTCAGTGTTGATGTAAACACACAACCCGCCTCCTCTTGTCTTGGTACTCAGTTACACATTATGGTCACTGCGGTATGTTAGCATGTTGCTAATGTGTGTCGCCTTTCCGTAACTTTGTCGCTGAGCCATCTATCCGTAAAAACAAATCACAGCAGTCTCTGAACTCACGCTGGGTAGTTTACTGGAGTCGGATATGGTCCAGTTTATTATCCAGGTAGCAACTGACATTGGCAAGGAACATGGACAGGATATCTGTCCAGCTAGTGTTAGCTTTTAGCCCAGCATGGACCCCCGCTTACTTACTGCACTTTGGCTTCCTTGCTGCGCTTTTGCTTCCTTGCGCACTTATTGTGATGTCCCCCACCCCGACCAGTGGCATCAGGCAACGCCGTGATCTGAGGGCCTGGTACCTGTAGCAAGCTGAGGTCACGGAGCCTCAACAGTGGTCCATCTTTGAGGTTAAGTTACTTGCTCATATCTTGTCTGGAGCAGGGTTTGGTGTGGAGTCGAATGAAAACACACTTGTGCACCAAAATGTTGGACCCAGAGAGGCTCTTTGTGTGACGGGGTAATCATGTTATGCTTGTCAAACTATGTTAAGGACTATGTTTGACACAAATTAAACACAAAGATGACCAATTTTTCAACTTTACTCCCCTCCCCAAAAAAGCCAAGTAAAGGAATTAATATCCTTTATTTTTTTATCATGTCTTTTAATATCACTGATTATAATTTGTATGATAGGGTGGAAAGTTGTCTTATTTTATATTTAAAAATATATATTTAGTGTTAATATGGAAACAGAAAAATGTAACATTTGTTGAGTAATATTTGTGGTGGAACTTCATTGGCTGTCAATATAGTGAAGTGACCATTTTGTCATATATGAACACACCACAGCACACAGTGTGAACAGCACAAACTTCTCTGCATTAAACCCAAGTGAGGCAGCAGGCAGCCAGGAACACAGTGCCCAGGGAGCAGTGTGTGGGACAGTACTTTGCTCAAGAGTACCTCAGAGGTGCCACTAGCAGTCTTGGGATTTGAACCCACAACTTTCTGATCACAGGGGCAACACCCTAACCACTAGGCCACCAACTGCCCCACAATATAGGAAACATGAGAAAATGCCTGTCCTTCTAATACATGTCCTTTTTTATTATTATTTTTGATATACTGTGTTAATGATGAACTTAACATATTTAAGCATGAAATACACTTATGAGTAGCTTTGGTCCCTTATACCCTGCTTCAGATGTTGTGATTACCTTCATTAGTCTTCTATAAAGGCTCAGCTGGGGAATTCTAAACCATTTCAATGAAAAACAAATACATTACCAGAGTTGACGTTGATTTTAGCATCTTCTTCAATAGCTTTCACCACGTATGGCTGCACAAACTCCATACTCCAGGGCGAGACGCTGTCTTGCAACAACACTATGTTCATCATGTACTGCCTGTTGAGGCAAGACGAAGTCATACCATGAGCTCCACTTTTAAACGTCCACAATAAGCAAACGAGTGTCCAGTAATGCATGGTAAGTCTATTACCAGTCAGTGGTGTAAAATAAACACAGACGATCCGCTTCACAGGGAAAATTAGCTAGGCTCTCATAATGATCTCTTCATGTCTGGGTATTATACCTCCCCCTATTTGCTTTACATGACCAAAATATACAGAGCATATGACCAAAGTAAGTGTAATATAAGCAGTGTCTTTAGCTTAATTGCTAAAAAATTTTTAGCTCAACGAACTGAGGAAATAGGTTAAAAAGTCGTAGAGCTGAAGTAATTCAAGAAGTCACAGCAGTACTCCACACTGGAAGGACATTCATGAACTCCTGGGTGTTTAGCCTAGCCAGAGTCTTGGTTAATCAGGCTAACTTACTACAACAAGTAAACGAGGAGATAAGGAAGCCAAAAGCATTCAAAGTCAAGGTGAATTAAACACTCTGCTTGTCCCTCCTGCTTCTCCCACCAGCCAGCTGTGTATTAATGATCAACAGCTGTCGTCAGAGTTGCTGTGCTAGGCTATATAAGCCTAAATCATCCGTGGTCTTAGCCATTCAAGACAAAGTTGTAAAGATAAGAGCCTTTTTTTTAAATTTATATGCGCTTACATAGCCTAGTAAAACCTTTCATTCTGGCTTCTTAATAGCACGTTTGATCTCACTCTTGACACAGTGTGCACTGTCAAAAATATAATCACTGGAATTCCTCAGTTTCTTTGTAGTGTGTTGTATGAAACAGTTAAAGTCTGATAAGCCTAACAGTTCAATAACAAACAAAGAATCCCAAACCCAAGCGTTTATCTGTTTATCTTTGGAAGACTTGTATGTATGGGGCAGCTGGTAGCCTAGTGGTTAGTGATCATTCGGTCATACGTGAACACACCACAGCACACAGTGTAAACAGCACAAAATTCTTCCTCTGCATTTAACCCATTCACCAAGT
>JBBPCZ010014453.1:0-14847 GCA_037974445.1 Brycinus macrolepidotus
TAAATTTCTAAACAACCTCTTCCACATCAATCGTGTGTAGATCTTACGCATCTTCTTTTGGCACTGGACGCGTTCGTTCGACTTGCTCGTGCTCGAGGGCGACCGGGATGCGGACCGCGCCGTACCTTGGACCCTGTTAATAACTGCTTGCAGTTCTAGTTTTATTTGTAATCTCCATATCATGCAATCTAATTTTTCCCCCTTTTTTGCTTTAACTGCTCCGAAAGTGAGAGACAAAGGATGAGAGTGAGAGAGACTAAAAATGAAGAGGTACTAAATATGCATGACAGAAGCTTGGCAACAATAAAGTGGGGACAGATGTTTCAGGATTTCAGAAGCAGGTGAACTCATTGCACGTAACTCAGACATAAGCATAATGTATTATACAAACTAACACATGCACATTTCTCAAACCATGACCTGAGTACATAAATGCTTCAATCATGGGATTCAGTACATATAGCAACATGTTTTGAAATAGTTGGGAAAAGGAGATCTATAAATGCAACACCAGAAACATTAATAAACAAAAACATTGACTTAATTCCATTTGTTTTTGTTGTTCATCAATCAGCAAAAATCTGCAAGAGTGATTAGAAGGCAAAATGTATTCAAACTTTAATCTTTGGTAAGTTTAAAGATTTCTAATTTGAGCTGAGATTAGGCATTTAATTTGCTTTCAGGCAAGAATGGCTTTTTGAATGCTTCTTCTTTTTTCATACTCAAGACTGCCTGGCCTCAGCTATAAAAGCTCATCCAGTGATTTGGGTCAACAGGAAATTATAGGTAGTCAACAGTAGTCACAGAAGACAGGTCCTGCCTTTTTTACCCCAAATATTTGGAGAAAGGAAAACGGAAAACAACATTTACATTTCATGCAGAGCTGTGAGACATCTTGAATATGACATCAGATCATTCTGATAAAGTCTGAGTCTCTGCGTCTCCACCAAGTTTAGTCGCCCGTCCTCCCCTTCCTCACACAGACTGTCAAATGGTGCCAGCCTCTTTGTGCTTGTGGTGGTATTGTCTCTTTCTATCTGGGAGCAAGGCATCGCAATTAACATACAAAAAGGTTCATCTGCTTGCTATGCACCAGTGACCGCAAGGATGTCCCACTCTGGACACAAATTCCCTTGAGTTTAATCACCTGAATACAAAGAATGGCAAAGGAATCCATCCCATTCAGAGGAGGAGCAACATTTGGCTCAGTCAAGCTACAAGCATCACATTCTCACCCAATAATGAGCAGGCAGCTGGGCCAAATAAACCCCATCGACTGTTCCAGATGAGGTGGAGCAGGTAAGTGTGCAACTGTAATGAGGTTTATCATATTGTAAATGCACACAGTTGCCTATTGAGTTTAATAAAACATGAGTAAAATAAATCAAAGCACTTATGGTTTACAATAAATCCTTCACCTATCAATCTTAAAATAGGAGAGGAAACTGGGAAGAACAAAAATGAGAGAATTACAAAGTCCTCTCGAACTTTCTACTGACACACTCCTGCAACAAACGAGTTCTAAGCTGATGTCATGAAGAACTTCTAGTTTTCTCCAATCTTCTGGATCTGAGAGAGTATCACTACAGATTTCCCCTGGTGGGTACATACAAGATAACTCCTGCCCAAGACTTCAAATGCTCCTTGATTCTCTAATGAAGACTGCGGTGCCAAAACAATGGAGTAAGTGTCAACTGTTCTACAGAACTTTCCAGTAAAGGTCCATCTGAATATGAGATGTAAACTGCACCATCAAACACTATCAAAAAAAGCAAACTAAGAGAAGCAAATACGCAAGCACCTTGAATAATAATTGATGGCTTATATCCCAACAACATTATCAAAAAGCCTGATTATTAATTAGAGGTGCTCACTTGACCTTTAAGGTTCCCCGTTTGATGGGAACAGGAGTGCGTAGGTGATGTGAGACTGGAACAAGTGTACCGTTCCATCATTCAATTTGAGCGTGATTTATGGTTGAGTGGCAGATTATTGGGGAAATCTTAGTATGTTTAAAGAGTAAACCTCAAAAGCATGAGAAGAAAGCTATGGGCCTTGGCATGGCCTCTTAAACAAGTGGATCAACATTTTGCCAATTAATCCCTTCCTTCCTTCGACTTACCCAGAGTCAAGCAGTTTGAAGTGTCAGAACCACTCAGTTTAGTTTAACGAATGAAAGTCTTCGGGAACAGCTAAATTGCCCTTTACAAAAGCAAAGAAACAGGCTCCCTAACAGCTCAGAAGTGGGATGGCAGTTCATATTCATTATGTTTATGGAGCACTGATGAAGCAATAAAATAATTCAACAACAGAGACAAGATAGGACAACTGCTGAAATGAAAGAAATACACAGCTTAACTCACTCATTAATCTGCTAGTAACAAAGAAGGAAAAGGGTAGAAGAAGAAGAAAAATGCTGCAAAATGTAAAAAGAGCCTCAGGCATACACATATAAATGCAGACTTTCACTATCTCTCTCTCTCTCTCTCTCTCACACACACACACACACACACACACAATAAAATACAAAGTACTGTTAGTGTACTTAGGTTTTGTTTTTTTTTGTTTTGTTTTGTTTTTTTCAAAACCAAAGACATGACAGGAGAAATTTAGGATGTGGATTAAGCATCTTGCCACTCAAAAATCACATGAGTCACATCTTTTCTAAGGTACATGATTAAATTAAATAACTGCTATTTGATGATGGTTCTCCCTTTCTAACAGTTATTTGTGCATTTAGCCTATGTCTTAATCCTCTTAGCATTATTAAAACCACACAAATCACAATGTTTTCATGTAGCTTTCAAATCCAGAGTGGAGAACTTTTACTCCATTCCTTTCTGAAAAGGGGGCTGTACTGATCCAAAGTAATAGCTCCATAGGCTAAATCTTAAACTATTGAGGTTTCAACGCAATATCTACCATGGTGAGCTCTGTACAGCAACAGAAAAATGTGTAAGAGAGGTGTAAAGTTGCCTGCCCAGTTCAATGTGTGTCTTCACTTTTTCAAGGCACTGCACCAGAGTTGGGAAAGCATGGAAAAGCATGGAGAACTGTACCATTTGTCTCCTCCAGAATGCAAGAAATATGATATGTGCAAATGTTTCAATTCTTAAACAAAAACTGTTGTCAAAGACAATACTTGTCTTACCTTTGGTACATACATTTAAAAGGAAATCCTTTTGTACTTTAACTCAAGCAGAAAAATAAGTAGACTTCTAGTTTTGCAAATAATATTTAACTATAGGTATTTCCATTTTCAGTTTGTGAGGATTGTATTTTTCTATTTTGCATTGTGTTGTATTTTGTGAACCACACATTTAAAATCATTAGAAACAGAAAAAATTAAACGGCAACCAATAAGCAACAAGCACTGAACCATGTGCATCTGGACACCAAAATGAAAGCTTTCCAGTTTTCTGTTGTATCTTTGTAATTTACCTTCCAAACACTAAGTACTTGTTTCTGCCCTTTAACTCCAATGTCCTTCACTCAATGACCGCAGTCAAGTGGCTCCTAGGAGATGCACACCTCTGGGTGGCCCCCGACTCAGTTGGAAGGAACAATTCTGCCTTGTTGTGCAATGGTTTTGTCGGGCGCAGCCTTGGGGGATAGTTCTTCCAAAATCACATGACAGGGCTGTAACAAGTGAATGGTACCCCGACACGCACATGCATGCCTATAAAAGTTTATTACAGTTCACCGCCTTGTCACCAGCAGAGTAATGACATTTAGCCAATCCTATAAAGCCAGGAAGACCTACGGGTATAAATCAATGCCCCTCCACCTGCTCCTCACATCCATTATTTAGGGCCTGTTTCCAGATCATATTAGATAACAGGCCTTCAGAGCAGTAGCATGTGTTTTCCAAGCAAAAACATCCCTGTCAACCCACAACCTCCCCAGAGGCGTGAAAAATAGGATCAACGTACATCTGTGCTGACAAGCAGTTTATATTTAATCGCATTAGTATGAGACAGAAATCACTTAATGTGAATTTTGCTACAATCCACCATTTCCTTATCACGTAACAACCAACTGACGTGCAGACTTACACAGCTCCAGACTCACAACAAAGACGTAGGTCCATATGCTGCCATGGCTTGTAATTTCTCCATCAGATATAGCATAGACTGCAGCACTCTAAAGCACAAAGATCTTAGTCTGGAGCCAGAGCAGAGTCAAAAAGTATGAAAAGTGTTGGTCCAATGACAGCCACACACTGCCCTCTGCAGGACACACATGGGAATTACAAGGAGGAAAACAGCAAGAAGGAAGAAAGGAGTCGAGTTCAGCAGTCAAATCAATCTGAAACTGAAGCCCAAGGCCTCAACACACATCCACATACACTCCCAATGGGGATGAACACTGGATTAGTCCCAGCACTGCAGAAAGGTCAGAGCGGAAGGCTGCAAATGTCAGTGTAGTCACGAGGCTGACCCTCTGCAATGCTCGTTGCCACAGTCACCACTAATCCACAATATGTCCAACCGTGTGACATCACTGCACGACCGACACTACTTAAGGTTAATCCATTTCCCCAAAATGCAGTAAATGCAAAGGCCAACTAGCACCAGGATGGGTTATCCCAACCACTTCTTTCATTGCAGTAGCTGTTCATCAGAATAAGCACCAACACCTCATGACATCTGCACACAGCCATCAAATGCAGCAACACATCATGACAGCTGCACATCAGAGACCAAAGATATAGAAAGGCATGCAGAAACAGTAGACCATCACAGTAAACAGTTGCGTACTCATTCGTTTTTAAAATATTCCGTTTCAATGAGCAGAAAAAGATCTAAAAAAACAACTACTGATAAAATGCATTCATTGCCATCAGGCATTCGTGATATGGGCCTCACAACTAAACATAATAAACACTGAACACAGACACTAAAATTGAGTATGTCTATCAATATAAGAAATTTGTTGCTCCAATACCAATGATGTTTATTTCATTTTGGAGAAGTGAATTTATTTCATAAGCTTAAATGACAAACAATTTAGCTGCTTTCCATACTGCCGTATGCAAAACAATCACAACTGTTTCCTGAGCCACACAGTGATGGGGTGCAGTGACATGGACACCAACACCCTCTAGACTGCATTACAGATGTGATTGCCTGAAAAAGCCTTCCTGATTTACCAGGTCAGTAAAACACTAAGAGTTTCATTTTCTGAAAAGCAAGAGGCAAATAAACTTATAAAGGACTCTTTTCCTGCCCGATTTGGTCAATTCCACGCACCGGGTACTGCAACATGGTCTCTTTCACAGAAGGCTCTTCTGGGTTTTTTTCCTTCTCTTTTTTGTCTGCCACCATCACCTTAACACACTCTCCAAAGTTCACTGTAAATATGGTAGTAAAGTGTCCATTATGATCTCATTCAGCAGTTAAAGAGCATACTTGTCTTATTAAAGCTTCGTTGTAGAGGACAGCCACCCCCTGTTATCTCCTCACAGCAGCAATTTTGTGCATAATGAACATCCCATACCAATTCCAGCAACATAGGGCCAAAGTAGAATGAACACATCATACAACGTCTGCTTCTAGGATCATGATTGGGATGGGGCAATTTACAGCTCAGTACAAAGCAATGACACTGTTTAAGTCCATAACAGCACACCAGCTTCCTCTGAATGTACCGTAATTGATTAAATGATGAAGTAAAAATGTGCACATACTGAGACTCTAAAATGATCATTTCTTTAAATAGTCTCATCAGCAAATATGCACATTTTTGTCATGGATCATTTTCCACAGATATCTCCATGTTATAAGAGTAAAAAAGATACATATGAACTGATCACAAAAGGTGGAAAAAATGTGTGTATTGGTGTATATTGAGTCAATGTGAACTGTTGACCAATGTGAAGACTGAGACAACACAAGGCAGTAAGTGTAGTATTATATTTTTAACATGCTTTTTAACCTATTCTTCCTGATTGCTTCTCCGTAATGACTACTGGCACACTGAGCAACGTTTGATTAGAAGCGACTTCCCCATCATCACGAGTTTATGATTATGGACGGATTCTTTGACATTAGAACTGGCAATCAAGAAATTGGCAGAGTGGATAGACAGACACACCTAATCTAGCAGGAGCCCAAACATCAATTTAGTAGCAGAGGACGTGCTGAGATATTACTTTTAATCTTCTAATGCATGGTCAGAATGTTAGCCCAGAATATCTGCCTTCCAAAGAGCATCAACCCCAACACATTCAGCACTTGCTCACTCACACATTCAAAGAAAAAGCAAGGATGACTCAACCCATTTAGCTCCAGATGAAATGGTACCTGAAGCCAAGAACAGCAACAATCTGATTCTTTATATTTTTTTAATAAAACACATTTCTGTTTTGTACGTTTGCCTTAAATGTCATCATATGTTTTGTAAAAAATTTAAATGGCAGTTTACATTTGTATCTCCTGTTATTTTTATCTGCTTTTCACTTGTGCTCTGACCACTTTTGAAAAATTCTTTAAATTCATTAAACTTTTTTCCCCTGGGAGTGCAAAAAAAAAAATCTAACAATATTAGGGCTACAACTAATTTTTAATAATATTCAATAATTTCACCAATTAAAACATTTGAAAATATAACAAGCACACAAATAACCAACATGTTAATAAACATTTGTTTACCAGGCTAAATGTTGTTTTGTTACCTGTAGCATACAGCTCTACAGTTGCTCTCTGCACAGCAAACTCTTGGGAGTTTGTGAGACTCCATTCCTAACTTATCAGTTATCTTACTGGATTTGTAAATACAGCACACTGGCTAGCTGCTGTCAGAGTGATGTATTTAGCCAACATGGCTAACCTTAGTTCATGCTTTTGTAAAAAGCATTCTTAGCTTTCATTGATAAGTAGACCAAAATGGTCTACTTTTTTTTCAGAATCAGAATCAGAATCAGAATCGCGTTTATTGGCCAAGTATGTGAGCGAACACATACAATGAATTTGATTCCGGTTGATGGTGTCTCTCAGGCACAACACTATAAAAAACAACAACAATATGTAAAGATACAAAGAACAATATACTGAGCAATATAATATATAGTAAAGTACAATCTACTTTAAGACGATGGATAAAAAAAAAGCAGTTTTCTCAGCTCTCCTCTACTCCTTTATTACTGACATGCTCAAACAGCACAGCAACCTGTGCAGAGCTGCTAGACTGGGCAGGATCCTCCATTATTTTGCAATTTAATTTAAAAATAAGTAGTGATGTTTTACTCTGTAGTATTTTCTTTAAATTTCTTTATGCAATAATACAAAAAGCAATGAAGTCCTGTAACTCCATTTAGGTTGTTAAATTTTTGGATAATATCAAAACACCTTTCACATTATGTGGACATTTAATAATTAATGGGCAAATATCATACCCTGTAAATGAAAGCAGAACTAATTTTGTTCTGTTTTTTCCGAGGGGAACCGCTACACATTTATCTAGCCAGACTGATCACCACTGAGACCCCAGGTCACCCCTTCCCAGGTCTGCAATCGCTGGGGCCTTGTGCCAAAATGTCCTCAACTTGTTGCGACTCCCCACGTGCTCTTCCCCCCTCCAAGGGCAACTGCTGTTTAAAGCTCCAGTGGAGACTATTGTTCCTGTTCCTGTTGTTATGGACTAGAGACTCCCAGCTACTCTTTCAACAAAATCTACCTCTATTGACTCTTAAGTCTACCAACTCTGTTAGCCGCAGATGCCCAATCTGTAAATAAGTTCATTCATGAAGGTCTTTTCTTGTTATTTATCCCCACAGAGACTCTCTTTTCTCTCTCTCCAGATCAACCAGAGGTTCCTCCCGAGGTTTCTTCCTCCAGCTTAGGGAGTTTCTCGCCTCTGTTGCCTTTGGCTTGCTCACTAGGGGCTCGGACCTGGACTCTGTAAAGCTGCTTTGTGGCAACTTTGGTTGTAAATAATATATAATATAAATAAAATTGAATTGAATTCAAATAGAAATGACCCAAAATTTCCTGGGAAAAATATCTTGTTACATTAACTAACACTAACAGTTAAGAATGTTTTCCTTTTCCTGTAAAGTTTCCATTTTTAAAGCTTTGTTCTATAATACACACTGAGCAGCTACAACATTAACACAACTGACAGGTGACATGAATAACATTCATTATCTTGTTACAATGACACCTGTCAAGCGGTGGGATATATTAGGCATCGAGCGAACCTTCATTTCTTGAAGTTGATGTGTTGGAAGCAGGAAAAACAGGCAAGCGTAAGGATCTGAGCAGTTTTCACAAGGGCCGAATTGTGATGGCTAGACCACTGGGTAAAAGATTCTTCAAAATGAAAGGACTTGTGTTTTCTTTCAGCAAGATAGTGTGCCCTGCCACACTGCAAAAATTGTTCAGGAATGGTTTAAGGAACATGATAAAAGGTTCAAAGAGCTGACTTCAAATTCCCCAGATCTCGGAGCATCTGTGGGATGTGTTTAATCCATGGAGGATCCATCGCGATTTACAGGACTTAAAGGAACTGCAGCAAGTGCCTTAAGAGTCAGATACCACATAGCACCTAAAAAGTCCACGAGAAGTCCATGGTTCAACAGATCAGAACTGTTTTGGTGGCACAAATCAGAAAAAAATCAGAGAATCTACCAGGAGTGTAGTTTACTGTGCTTCACAGAAACGTGGCTTACCAGCAGCACACTAGACGCTAATGTGAATCTACCCGGAATTACTACTGTGAGAGCAGATAGGGACGCAAAGACCAGCGGCAAACAAAAAGGCGGGGGACTAGCACTGTTTATTAACATCAGGTGGTGCAACCCAGGACATGTGACAGTGAAGGATATTATCTGCTGTCGGGACATTGAACTGCTGGCTGTGAGCCTCCGGCCATACTACATGCCCAAGGAATTCACGCACACCATTGTTGTTTGTGTTTAAATCCCCCCACGTGCACATGCTGATACGGCGTGGGATGTCGCCCACTCAAGTATCACGAGACTGCAAACGCAACATTCTGAGGCCCTCATTGTGATCTTGGGAGATTTTAATCACGTCACACTTGACTCCACCCTGTCCACCTTTTATCAGTTTGTGGATTGCCCCACCAGGAAGAACAGAACAACAGACCTCCTGTATGCTAATGTGAAGGATGCATACAGTGCCACTCCCCTGCCCCCACTGGGTCAGTCAGATCACAATCTGGTTTTTCTCCAACCAAAGTACAGACCACGTGTACTGAGGGCTTCTACAACCATACGCTCATTCAGGGTCTGGTCTCCTGAGGTTGAGGAAGCTTTGAGGGATTGCTACAAGTCTACTGACTGGAACATGCTTCAAGAATCATACAGCAAGGACATCGAGGGGGCCACACAGTGCACTACTGACTACCTGAACTTCTGCATGGACGTTGTTGTTCCTATAAAAACTGTGCACTGCTTTCCTAAAAACAAGCCCTGGATTACCAGTAATGTCAAGGACCTCCTTAATTAAAAAAAAGACGGGATTCAGGGATGGAGACCAGGTAGAACTTAAGGGTGTACAGAGGGAACTCAAGGTCAGGATAAGAGAAGCTAAAGAGTCACACAGAAGAAAGGTGGAAACAAAGTTAAAGAAGAACAACATGAGGAATGTTTGGGAAAGTATGGAAACCATCACTGGCTGCAGTAAGAAGAACAGCAGTGCAGTGGTTGGGGATGTGGCAAAAGCTAACCAGTTCAGCCATTTTTATAAAAGGTTTGATGGCCTTACTTCAGCTGCAACAGCTAGCATAGATACCAGTTCCAACCAATATCTGTATCTTGTCAATATCTTTACAACCTGAGCCTTGCTGAGGGGAAGGTTCCTCTTTTCTGGAAGACACCTTGCCTCATCCCAGTTCCAAAAAAGGCCCACCCCAGTGAGCTGAATGATTTCAGGCCAGTTGCACTGACATCCCACATTATGAAGATCATGGAACGGCTGCTGCTCCAGCTTCTTAGGCCTCAAACCCATTATACATTTGACCCACTGCAGTTTGCCTACCAGGAGAAAGTGGGTGTGCCATCCTCTACCAGCTACACAGGGCTTACTCTCATCTGGACAAGGGGAGTGGGGCTGTGAGGATCATGTTCTTTGACTTCTCCAGTGCCTTTAATACCATCCAGCCCCTTCTCCTGAGGGACAAGTTGGCAGAGATGAGGGTGGAGCCACACCTGATCTCCTGGATCATGGTCTGCAGCACAGGCGCTCCTCAGGGGACTGTTCTCTCTCCGGTCCTGTTCACCCTGTACACTTCGGATTTCCAGTACAATTCTGAGACTTGTCATATGCAGAAGTTCTCGGACAATACTGATTGCGGGGTTTACAGGGAATAGACAGGAGGAGGAGTACAGCAGCCTGGTGGAGGACTTTGTTGCATGGTGCAAACAGAACCATCTGCACCTAAACACCTCCAAGACCAAGGAGATGGTGGTGGACTTCCGGAGGTCCAGACCTCCTCTCCAGCCGGTCTCCATTGAGGGAGTTGATGTGGAGGTGGTCAGGACTTACAGATACCTGGGAATTCAATTGGATGATAAACTGGACTGGACTGCCAACACTGATACCCTGTACAGGAAGGGGCAGAGCCAGCTCTATTTCCTGAGGAGACTGGGGTCCTTCAACATCTACAAGAAACTGCTGTTGATGTTTTATCAGTCTGTAGTTGCTAGCATTCTTTTCTATGCTGTTGTGTGCTGGGGAGGCAGCACAAAGAAGAGAGATGCTACATGGCTGAACAGGCTGGTAATGAGAGCCAGCTCTGTAGCTGGCATGGAGCTGGACTCTCTAGTGTCAGTGGCAGAGAGAAGGACCCTTCACAAACTGCTCTCCATCAGGGACAATCCCCTCCACCCTCTGCACAGTACCATCACCAGGCAGAGGAGTACATTTAATGGCAGACTATAGTCTCAGTCCTGCTCTACACACAGGCTGAGAAAGTCCTTCATCCCCCAGGCTATTAGGCTTTATAACTCCTTCCAGCATCGGAGGGTTATGAATGACATCTGGGCATGACTCTGTCACCATTTATCCTGTCCCACACACTATATCATTTGGACTTTGGATCATTACTACTTTGCACCTTTTGCACCATCCTTTGCACTGTTTTGCACTATCCATGCTGTTTCTGTAAATCTGTATTTTTTATTTTATTTTATTTTTATTTTATTTTATTTTTTATTTATACCTCCTTTTTGTTTACATACCCCCTTTTTCTCCCCTTCTTACAACCACGTGTATAATTTTTTGTGTTTTTGTTTCGTCTTGTCTACTGCAAATTTCTCTCTGGGATCAATAAAGAATTTCATTCATTCATTCATTCATTCAAAGGTGACCTAGCAGAGATTAGACACACCTTTTTAATGTTATGGCTGATCAGTGTATTTCAATGTACACTAGCCTACAAACATAATAAGTATACATTAGGGAAAAATACCCTCAGCTCTACACAAATTTAGAAAGCTTGTGGAGCTAAACATGTGAGAGTTTTTTGTTTGCTTGTTTGGTTGATCTCTTTTCATCACTTAATGGTGATAGGTAAATACAATCACAGTTATGACATGAAAAACTATATACAAAACTAAAGACATACACTGCCCATTTTGGATATGTTGCCTGTCATTAGTCTGGGAGACATCAAACGTTTTACATACAATGTTTTAATACAAACAAGCATGTCATCAGTGCTGGGGTGCAATAACTTTTTAAAGAATGAGCAGGTTTATTTTGAGGATGTAAATTTTAGTGAAAGTATTTGTGACAGTACTACCTTGCGAAAAAATGACATACCCCACACATTTTATCACCTTGTTGCGATATCAACACTCGCCAGTTCCAAACTTTTCAAAGGAAAAAAAATCCTACATGGGCTTTAATCAAAAAAGAGAACTGTCAAATGATTATTAGGGGAAAATGATAAAGAAGCCAATGAAGCTGACTGTTTCAAAATATACCCACAGTATTAGTAAACAGTTGTTTTAAGTTAAAAAAACCTCTCCAAGTATTTCTTCCATACTTACTTGAAAACTTAAAATTAAAAAGATAGGAACATGTCCCCAAACTTTTGATGAGCAGCAAACCCTTCAAAAATCTACAATCTGTCTTAATGGACATTAAAGATAACACATGTAAGAGGGAACAGTTATTCTTTGCTATAACTGCTCACCATTGTTTTCCAAACCAAGCTTTTCACTTCATTCGCTTCATTCTCAGTTTATTGAACCTGTGACATTTTTAAACATATTGAAAGATACATTTGAAAGATGAAAAGGTGTACAACAATAGGAAAACTAAATTACAGTATGTAATTAAGTCATGCAATGCTGACTTAAGCTCAACGAACAAAAATTAGTCCCTTGCATCGCTTATTTTCCAAAACTTATTTATGCATCCCTTTGCCTTAATAACAGTATTTAACAGTATTTGTTCCATCATGTGTGCTGAATCAGTTCCACACGGACAACCTACAACGGTCATCCTGGAATGTGGACAGGTCAATGCGTTGTTCTTTACTAAGTTCATGAAAGAGTGGGCTTAAATACACAGGAACTCTCTCAAGAGACTGGTGTAATCCATATGGTGTTCCACAGGACTCGGTCCTTGGACCGCTTCTCTTTTCTCTATATACTGGTTATTTTGGGGATGTAACAGCCTCACATGGCTTTTCCTACCACTTTTATGCAGATGACACTCAACTTATTCTCTCTCTTTCCCTTCCAGTGACGATCAGGTCTCGACCCGCATCTCAGACTGCCTGGCTGACATCTCCTCTTGGACGGCAGCCCACCACCTCAAGCTGAATCCCAGCAAGACTGAGCTTCTTTTCATCAAAGGGAGTCCATCACCAAGCCACAACCTCACCGTTTCTTTTGAGAACTCGGTTATTGTCCCCTTAAAGAAGGTAAGAAATTTTGGTGTCATACTAGATGAAGAACTGTCATTCTCGCTGCACGTTGACCACCTCTCCAGGACATGCAGGTACCTTCTTTACAACATCAGAAGAATCCGATCCTTTCTCATTACTGAAGCTACACAGTTACTTGTCCATTCTCTGGTCACCTCTAAACTGGACTACTGCAACTATCTTCTGGCTGAACTTCTACTGAAGGTAATGAGACCACTTCAGCTGATTCAGAATGCAGCTGCCAGGTTAGTCTTCAATGTTCCTAAATTCTCTCACACCATGCCTCTACTACAGAACCTTCACTGGCTCCCTGTGGCCGCCACTCGCCTTCAAGGCCAAGAATGGACTTGCACCTCCTTATTTATCAGCACATATCAAGCAGCGTGTCATTTCTCATCCTCTCAGAGCTTCAAGCACTGCTCATCTTGAACCTCCGCTGCTCAAAAGAAGAGGAAGACATGCATCAAGACTCTTTTCAGTCTTGGCCCCCCAGTGGTGGAACGAACTCCCTCTTGCAATCAGATCTGCGGAGTCCCTCGCTATCTTCAAGCGTCGTCTGAAGACCCACCTCTTCAAGGAGCACCTTGGTGAGTAACTAGTCCTCTCCCTTATCTCTTACACTTATCCTTTATATTTATAAAAAAAAAATTTTTTTTAAAAACCCTCGGGCACTTACCCTCCTAACTGTTTTTACTTACTTGTGTATTAACCTCTGATTTTTTTTTTTTGTTGACAGGGTTTGTTAAGGTTTGTAACTTGGCTAGCAGTAACTTGGTTAAAAGCAGATGTTGTTTTGAGTCTAGCTTTACAGATATGAAGAACAGATGTGGACTACTTAAACACTGATGTACATCGCTCTGGATAAGAGCGTCTGCTAAATGCCGTAAATGTAAATGCCGTAAACGTAAATATATCACAAGATTAATGCTGGTTTTAAGGCAAGGGACACCTAACCAAGTATTAGAAAAGAAATAATGAAATCAGTTAATTTTCTGTCTGGTGTGCTTTGGTCTCATGCACCTCAGGTCAAATTATTGTTTTGTTAATTTCCTGCAAAAATGTCACATCCTCTACAAAGAAAGCACTTCATCACATTGAAATATACTGTTAACATTTGCATTTGTCAAACTCAATAAAAAGTAATAAACAGATACTTCATTTTACAGAAAATGCGATGTTTAGGTTTATTCTCTGTAGGAAACATGTTAACTTATTTTAATTAGAAAATCAACTAAACAACTAATTTAATCTGATTAAATTATACAACTGTATTTATAGATACAACAGACATGGACAGTTCATAGTGACAAATTCTTCACATACGCAAATAATATAACATGCATAGACATATAGGCTTGTGCACACAGCAACTGATGTGCAACAAAGGTAACTGCTCAAATGGAACAAAGAGTCCACCACAATGATTCTCAGGTTTCAGTTCAGCTCTTTATAACTGCGGAGGAAAATGAAACCCATAATTGCCCTGGGGCCAGCCAAATCAATGAGCAAAAGATATCAATAAACATAAGAGCGGTTTCTCAAACAGACAACAGAACTGGGACTGTATTCTTTTACAAGGTCTTTTATTATACTTATTATGGAGCTGAGCTCTGCACAGCTCCCCAGCCCTGACAGTAATCCACTGCAAATTTTGCTCTATATACTAATTAAAACGTTGGGGGAAAAAAGTTGGAAGGAGGCCAGAGTCTGATCAGAGCAGTAACATGACCACAGATATCCAATTCTTTCCATAGGTATGTATGTTTGTCCACATGTAAGATAGCATATCAAAGCCACAAGGTGAACTGCTAATGGCACTAAAGGGCTTTTAGTAAATGGGCTTTTAGGAAACAAACATGCATTCTACGTAATATGCTTGAAAGACAATGGCACAGTGCAGCACAGTAAACTATTGGGGGGGGGGGGGGGGGGGTTTGGGAAAAA
>JBBPCZ010014508.1:0-14843 GCA_037974445.1 Brycinus macrolepidotus
CTCCTTTATCTAGGCTCCTTGTATCTTTAGGCTCTTTGCAGCCTGTTGCAGTAAAACATTTGTTCCCATTTCTTTCATTTAATCTCCTCACTTCCCCTTTCTTTTTTCCTCGATTTTCTTGCCAGCTATGCCGCAGAGTTCGAGGCCCAGGTCTATACTGCTTAAGCCCACCCCCATCTAGATCATGAGGCATACAGTTCTAGGATAGGTGTTCTATAGAACTTCTATAGAACCTTACGTGGAGAAAGCTCAGGTGTGTATCAGTTCAGGTAAGAGAGAACACACACACTCACCATGATCTGTATCTCACGGCGACACACCTGCAGGTCATGTTCGTTATTAACGTACATCCGCTTCAGCGCACAGCGGACGCCCTGGTGTGTTCTCACCAGGAACACAATGGCAAAACCACCTGTAGGACACACATATACACACACACACACACCAAAACATTAATAAAATACAAATAAAATGAATTCAGCATTTACTGTGTAAACAAAGATGTTCAGAGTAAGTTTGGTGAGTCAGATCTGTTCACAGTGAAGGTGAATGGAACCAAACATCTGACTCCTCACAGAAAGTTATTCCATCAAATGGTTATGGTTGCACCACCCGACACATGAGACGTTGTTCTACCAGAGTTTTGAGAAGATTTTGGCCCTAAAACTAAACCCATTCATGGTGCAAGGATACATGCTGGGCATTGTGAGGCAAAATAGTCCTCAAAGAAAAATGATTTAGTTCAGATAGTGAATAAAACAGGACCGTCACTGTTCCCATAGAGACCCCAACATCCACATAGCAACCATCACTGTCCACATAGTGACCACTACCATCCCCACAGTGACCATCACAATCCACACAGTGACATCACTGTCCCTATAGCGACCATCACTGTCCACATAGTAACCATCAACATCCACATAGTGACTGCCACTGTCCCCACAACAACCATCACCGTCTTTACAGCAACCACCATGGTCCCCATATTGACTCTTACTGTCCTTTTAAAGAGCCTCGCTGATGAAGTGTTGGATCCAGATTTGGAAAAAACCTTCTAAATACTGAATACAGACATGAATATGAACATAACAAGCAAATACTCAAATATTTGAATAATTCAGGCAGACTGAGCGTTACATCGAGTAGTTATTTCTCCTATTTCCTGTTCTTTTGTGTTTAATTATAAATGTATGAAAAGTTCTGTAAAACAGTATTCTTCTTCTTCTTCTTGTTACTACTGCTTTTACTACTACAATTCTTTCACTATTAATATTATTACTATAAGATATATATAATTATTACTATGAGATGATTGGATGAGCTCCATCCTAAATCACTCTGAACTGAAATATAGTGTGTAAACATGAAGTTATTATGAGCTGGACGTGCAGGAATAAGCTCTCTGATCTGAGCGGGTTCTGAGACACTCTGTATAGATGCTATAGTGATGTTGACCGACCCACCCACACACACACACACACACACACAGGCGTGCTGTACACACTGGGCTCCTGTAGGACCCTGTAATCCCTCAGCTGAGCTGCTGCTGTTCTCAGAGCTGTGAAAGTAGGGCAAAATATTTCAGCAGGACAGAGAAAACTGGAACAATAACTTCAGTTTTTGCACCTCGAGATTAAACAAAAGAAAGAAAATTCAGCGTTCTTTAGTTCGCTTTAGTTCTTGTCTGAACACTTTCAACAGAAGCAGCTACACATAACAACCCCTACAGCAGTTTAGCTCTGCCCATTCAGCCTTCAGCAGTTTAGCCCCACCCATTCAGTACACAGAAGTTTAGCTCCTCCCATTCAGCCTACAGCAGTGTAGCCCTACCCATTCAGTGCACAGAAGTTTAGCTCTGCCCATTCAGCCTATAGCAGTGTAGCCCCACCCATTCAGCCTACAGCATTGTAGCCCCACCCATTCAGCCTACAGCAGTTTAGCCCCACCCATTCAGCAGTGGGAAACTGTCTCTGTAACTCATTTACATTCATTAGTAGGAGTGTAATCAGTGCAGCTATTTAATCAGAGGAGCAGATGAGGATTTCAGAGAGAGGATTTAGGCTCCCGAAATAAAGCTGCTCTGACCACACCGGCGTCACATGACACTATGATTCATCCCCACAAAACGCTGTGATATACAGTAACACAGCCCCTCCCGTCGCTATGGTAACCAACACCAGCAGCTCAGAAAAGGTGACTTTTTTTAGGGGGAGGGGAAAAATGCTGAACAAAAACATAAAATAATATACCCTGGGTCTTCAGAAACTGGGCTAAGACAACTTTAGGCCACAATTTTATTAGTTGACCTTCATCCTAGAAAGGTCAACTAGGCCTGGTGACTAGTTATGACCCAGTACATTACGTGTACATTTCCACAATAAGGGCAATGTGACAATGTTTATCACTGTTGTGATAAATACTGTTGTTATCAGGGCTGTATGACACGGACAAAACATCAGTATTGTGATTGCACTGCTACATATTGCGACTGCGATGCCTTTCACAATAATAAAGGGCCCAATTCATCACTTTTATGTTGCTGTGTGTAAATATTGTACGTTTCAAAATCCACATGCACATTAACAGACAATGTCTCATGCAGCCAAAATCATGAATGAATTATGAGTTATCTGCTGATTCTGATATGTTTAATATTTCCCTACAACCTGCTGGTGACTGTAGCAGCTGCTGTTTTAACCAAAGCCCAGGCCAAACGCCCCAAACCCTCTCTCTGGAAGGTGACAAGTAAAGGGCACTTTAATTCCACCAGTTATCATCATGCAGACCTCAATCATCTCACACCCACCACTCAGACTTCCTTATGCAGTCTCTGACTCTGAAAGACACACTGTTATTTATTAACATGGACTGGAGCTACAAGACTAACTCTAGAAGTCAATAGTCACCCAATCTTTTACTGTAAACACAAACCCAAAACTTCTCTGGACCCTCAAACCACATCCAGCTTTTCATTAAGGTGGATCAGACTTGTGGACATTTACATTACATTACATTTACATTTACGACATTTCGCAGACGCTTTTAGGACACCATATGGACACCATGTGACTTACTGTGAGCCAATCCACCTTAATGAAGAAGTTCAGTTCATTTTTACAGCTCACAGTAGGTCATACTGTGTCAGATCAGTTTGTCTTTTAGCAGTGAATAGGAATTGCAAGGACTGATAAGTCCAGAGCTCTGAGATGGACTGGGGAGTAAATGTACCATTTGAAACAATATTTACATACATATTTGCATACATTCTGAAACAATATTTACATACATACATATTTACATACAATCTGTGTATCTATTTGTCCCCTTACATAATACATATATATGTAAGGAGACATATATAAACACATAGTATATAGTTCAATTTATTTATAGGTTTTGTTGCTTCTACTTCCTTCTTTTGTTCTGTCCACTTTGCTGTTGTAACAATGCAAATTTCTCACCTGTGGGACTAATAAAGGGTTATCTAATCTCTTATCTTATCTTAATAATGGGCCCTGATATACATTTCATCAAGATTTCTCGGTTAAACAGATAACACGAAGCTCAAAGCCTGACCAATAGAAGGAGGGATATGGATATTGTTGTTATGTACACCTGAGATCATCTCTCCTCAGGTTCTTGGACGTTCATGTATCCATCCAAAAGTAAAGCAGGCCTGGCTGTGAGGACGGTGAAGCACGTATTAAACTTAGTGGTAATTCTTTCCATCATTAATATTATTGTGATAGTTACTGTTATTATTAATCATATTATTCCTCCTGGCTTCAGTTACCCAATTTACTGAGAATCCCTGCTTTGTGGCATATTCTCCACCCGCCCCCCCCCAGAAGTGCAGGTGAGCTCTTCAGAAAGGTGACCCTGAGGCCCCACACACCTTCTGCCAGGGTCTCCTCCACGGTCACCTGGTGGCGTCCCACGGTGAAATTGCGGCCAATGAAGTTCCCGCCAGCGCCGCTTGATCCTCCTGACCCCCCAGCCCCTCCGGAACCGGGGCCGGAGCTGACCAGCTCCCTCCGAGAGTCAAAGAACTTCTTCATGGCGTGTGTGTTGGTCAGAGGAATGGAGGACAGGAAGGCCCAGTTCTGAGCAGGAGGGTCCAGTTCTGAGCAAGAGGGCCTGGTCTCGAGCAGGAGGGCCCAATTCTGAGCAGGAGGGCCTGGTCTCGAGCAGGAAGGCCCAGTTCTGAGTAGGATGGCCTGGTTCTGAGCAAGAGGGCCTGGTCTCGAGAAGGAGGGCCCGGTTGTTAAGTAGGACGACCCGGTTGAAACAAGAGGACCCGGTTTCAAGCAAAAGGCCCCTTGGGCGATGCTGCTTTGCAGGCTGAGACTGTAAACAGATGATCTAGAGCTCCTGAGCTGAATCAGCAGGAGCTAGAGCTGCATCGCCTGCGTGTCGTGATCAGTGCGTGTCCAGCAAGGACCCTCAACACACAAAAGAACATCAACACACAAAAGGGCTGCGATAACTGTATTTTTGACCACTGCCATCCAACATCTGGCCCAGCTGCAGCAGCTGATGGCTCAGATAGCACTGGCGTCCCTCAACGACACAGAGGGGAAACAAACCGTTCGTGTAGCACCTCAGACTCCTTAACCATGTCTCTGAGCTGCCTGTGTCTGTGCTGAGTGAGCGAAAAGAGCAGTGAGGCACAATCCGGGCTCTTTATTCAGCTCTAGGCTGAGATCGTGTTCCTGAGCTCGGCCTGCCCCTGTCATTCAGCATCGCCAACATCAGGACAGAGCTCAGGGCGCTATTAGCCAGTCATTTAACGCCTCACACACAACATTACAGAGCAAAACCACATTACAAAATACTCGTTAAAAAAAACCACACACACAACTACCGAGCCTGCCGGAGAACCCAGACCCGCTAGCTGAGCAGCTAACAGACGCCTTTGACTCGGCTAGCCAGTTAGCTTGTTAGCTAGCCCATGAAAATCACACAAAATGAGGCGAATAACCGTTTTTCATTTGTACACAAAATCATTAACTAACAATTCGTCTCCAAATCAAGATATTTCACCGCCTTGTAAACATGACAGCATGCTGAAAAGACATAAATAAAAGAGATAAAGAGCTGTTAGCTCGCTAGGCTAGCGCTCGCAGGAAACCGGCTCCTGCTTCACATCACAGACTGATAACATCCAACTTAACGGCCGGCCTGCAAACGGCATCCGTCTGTTTTAATGCAGGATGATAAAGGGCACCGGGAGCATGAGCTCGCCTCCGGTTCTGTGTGTTTTTTCCGCCCCGGAGCTCCTTGTTGGACCCGGTTGGACCGATGTGCTGTGGAACGGGGAGTCCTCCGAGGCGCTGGAGCATCGCCGATCTACAACACATTTCCGCGCACCGTTCGGCGCAGCGGAGCGTTTGAAGATCAGCGGAGGCAGAGCAGATGCGCGTAATACGCGTTAATGCACTCCAGATGTTCAGGACAGCTTTCCACTGGACCTGCTTCAGACATTACAGGGCATCAATAATGCATGCACATCATTTATTCCTTATTTATTTTTTATTATTTATTCACACCTCGCTGCTGGAACAAACTGCCCATCAGTATCAGATCTGCACCAACTGTAGTTTTAAAAAGCTGCACTATTCTCCTCTGCCTTCTTTTAAATATCAGCACTTCTATTGCACTTTCATTGCATTCTTTTATTTCTTATATTTCTTCCATTATTTTATTCGATTTTGTTTAATTTTATTTTATTTTGTATTCCACTTCTGTAAAGCACAGTGAATGACCTTTTGTGTATGATAATGTGCTATATAAATAAACCTGAACTTAAACACCCGTCCCAAGAGTATATTTTCTCTCCTTTGTTTTACGTTAGCTTTTATTACGCTGTGAATTAAACTTGAAAGTTTATGTAGCACAGTCAAGGGAGGAACTTGCCAGAAAAAAAGCATTTTACTGAATGTTGCACAAGTATGACTGCATGTGACAGACAGAACTCTTGAATCTTGAATATTAAGAGTGTAGTAGACTGTACTAGGAATAGTCACACATTTTCCTCTCCACTGAGTGGGGTTGCCCAAAGTCTGAAGCTTTCTCCAGGTATAATGCTACACTGAAATTTGTTTAACACACATTAACACAGTCCAAATATTCAGATATTATTAGGATACGTACAAGGGAAGACCCACGTTTTGCCCCAGTGCACCCAAAGCAATATCTGTTCCACTCAGGACCCCCAAAGTCAGTCATGGGGACCCCATGCTCAGCACTTTTTGTTTTCCCTACTCAAACACACCTGTTAGAGCATGCAAAGAGCTTCTTAAGAATCCAGTGAGCTCATAAGGTGATGAGGGAAAGTGTGTGCAGTCCCCAGTTCTGACTTTGTTTCAGTCTCAGCCGATGCTTAAGCATATTTGTTGTCAATGTGCACTAAAATACTGAAAATAGTCTTATTAAATTAAACAAAATAAATGAAATAGAGCACGATTTTATGATTTAGGCCTTTTGACTTTTGTGACCTTACTAATAAACACAAATTAACATCAGTAGGCTGCATACTAATGGGACTGTGGGGATAAAATAAACGCTATAAATTGTAAGTGTATGTTTAATGTTGTCCAAGACAGGCTAAAAAGAGATTTTTTGCCGTGTTTTATTTTCCACCCGTATTCAGGGGATCTCCGCCCACTTATTGGGCGGGCTGCACGTCAGTGAAAAACAAAAGCCAATCAGAGTGCATGCTGCGGAGAAATTGGAGCCAACCGCAACATTGGAAGGGAGGGACTTTACGAAATACGGGTGGGAAAGGGTAGTGGCATCCTTTCAATGAGGAAATGAAACACGATTCAGCTGAATAGAGCCGCCACCCACACCTACACACACATACACACCAAATAAAATCCAGCCTTCAGTATCTCACACACTCCATTTTTCCTCTCTCTCTCGGGTGGGGTTTCAAGTCTCTACACTTATTCAGGTAAGACACTGAGCTCACTAACTCGTTATTTCTTCACTTCTTTATTTTTTCATTTCTGCATTCTTGTCCACTTCTGACACACTTTTCGCATTAGACATTTCAGGGCAGAAAAGTCGAAAATAGCCGAAGTGGCACGAACTAAAACGTCTACTCCTTTTTCTCACTCGGATGAAGAGAGACTGAGCTTAGATGAACTTAAATGTGACTCCTAGAGAATCTGAATCGGCTCCTTTGATGCCTTTATGTAATAAATCCGCTTAACTGTAATTCAGAAGACCTTTTACTGGTTCCACGCTTTTAATTGGAAATATCAGACGGTTCGGCTTTAATAAAACGCGCTCAATTCTTGCATAAGGGAGTGAAATGAAAGTAAAAGTGTTGATTCGTGCTGAGCCGACACATTTTATTCATAGAGGCGTGTAAACACTTCACTCCCCACACTCAAAAATCTCCAAAATATATCTCACTAGTGACCAAGACAGTTAAGTTATTAGATTTTACACTTAATTCCTGACTGACCGACGTGGATCCAGCATGTTTTAGCCTTTAAACTTTTGAACAATGGAGAAAAGTAATAAAAACTGTAAAATATGGATATTTGTGCTTTTCTGACGGGTGCAATGCGCTTTAAAATGCCTTAAAATGTTTTACAGCCAAACAGCAAACTAAAAATAATCGTATTTTAGCGATAAAACCCATCCATAAACGAAGTTAGAGGAGTTATTTGCTCAGCTAAGCTAACTCCCATTGTGTCACGTGAGCACATCTGTCAGCTCCTGCTGTTTATTAATAATTGACAGTAAAATTCAGACTATTCTGTAAATCTATCCGACTTAATTCACCCTTAGAGCACAGACATATTTACAAACACAGACTGAGGGATAATGAGCACAAAAATAGGGTTATTATTAAGTTCTATCTATTTATTATTGAGTTTTTAATTATTGAGCTATGTATGTTTATTCATTATTGAGTTGCATGTGATATATGAGCTCACCGACAGGCCGTGCACTGGTGAAAAGATATGCATCAAATTTACTTTTAAAAAGAGTAATTGCATTAATATTTTTAGTGGGTGCTTCCACTCACTGGCCACTCCTACCTTGTGTTTCCACAAGGAAACCCCTTCCTGATATCCCCTCTATTCCTCACGATTGCGGTGGTGGGCTGTTCTCAGCACAGCAGTTACACTGACCTGGTAGTGTGTGTGGCGCTAGGAGAAACTGAATGTAAGAGTTAAACCATTTAAAGTGGAACAGAAAACTTGAGAATGACAAGCAAGGTGCTGGAATGTAACACACCATTTAAGATGTACTGAAAAATGATGATGGTGGTGACAGTGATGGTGATGATGATGATGAAGAAGAAGATGATAATGATGACTAAATAGGAACCAAGGAGAAAGTAGATCATCATATTTCCTCACTAATTATTTCACAGAGGTCCTGGAGTAGAATTGAAAGTGTTTAAACTACTCAGGAAAACACAGATCTGGTGTATCTGGAGTGTGTGTGTGTGTGTGTGTGTGTGTGTGTGTGTGTGTGTGTGTGTGTGTGTGTGTGTGTGTGTGTGTTTGGCGCTAGTACGAGTGTGTAGGGTTTTTTAGGTTGAGAGTGACCCACCCAAAAATATCCAGACCCCTGATGAAGGTCTAGAGGATCTCAAACATACACGCGCGCACACACACACACACACACACATTGTGCATGAACAGATGGGCAGCAGCCTCTACCTGTTCACCATCAAGGAGGAGCTACAGGGGAGGGGGTTCCAATAAAGTAGCCAGGGGGGTATAGTTGCTATAAGGTCTTGGTGATTAATTATAAATGAGCATTCAGGCACAGGTGACCCCAAACAGATGCCCCTCTACCCCCCTTTTGTCTTTCTGTTTGTGTGTGTGTGTGTGTGTAAGGTGAGAGGAGGGCTCCTGTAATTACAGGTTCATTTCTCCTCCTTAACGAGAGAAAAGGTGACCCGGTGATTTTGTCTGCGGTTTCCGAAAGCATTATTCATCAGCTTCGTTTATGTGTTCATTTATTATTTATTAGTCAGTTATTACTGTTGTTAGTTATTTATTAACCCTGATTCCAAGAAGGTCAGAGCTGCAGCCATCAGTTTGTGGCTCTGATTTCCTTACAGTCAAATTAGCAGGGGCCAGTACAGGTGGCCAGTCAGAGCAGAGCTCATTTGCATATATAATTCTTAAAGGCACAGTCTGTTTAATTCTGAGGGATGAACACAGGTTGGAAAACGGTTGCGTAAGAATGAGTTCTGATGAATTATGGATTATATTTTAGTTACACAAACGTGATGGAAAAATGAAACAGAAGGAAAATGTAGAATACGGGCTCTTTAAAAACTCCTCGGCCAATCAGGATCTGACTCCGACTGACTCCGACTGACTCTGAATGACTCTGGCTGACTCTGGCTGACTCTAACTGACTCTAACTGACTGCCGGGACATGACATTCTGACTGACTATGGCTGACTCTAACTGACTCTGAATTACTCTGGCTGACTCTAACTGACTCTGACTGCCGGGACATGACATTCTGACTGACTCTGGCTGACTCTAACTGACTCTGAATTACTCTGACTGCCGGGACATGACATTCTGACTGACTCTGGCTGACTCTAACTGACTCTGAATTACTCTGGCTGACTCTGACTGATTCTGAATGACTCTGTTTTTTGTTTTTTTTCAGGTTTTCACTTTGGTTTGGTCCTGAATCACCATGGCTGCAGTAAGTTTCCTCTAAAATGTCCAGATAAAACTAAGTTATTTTCTGCTCTTTCACTCCACTCATCCGTCCTTCCCACACATCTGCAACCTCTCCTTCATTCACCCTGTCAAACAGATCACCACACCTTCACCGTGTCTGTCCATCATCGCCTCTTTCACACCTTCACCACGCCCGTTAATCATCTTCCTCTCCACACCTTCACCACCTCCGTTCAACATCTCCTTCTCCGCACCTTCACCACGTCCGTCCATCATCTCCTTCTCCACAACTTCACCACGTCCGTCCATCATCTCCCTCTCTACACCTTCACCACGCCCATCCATTATCTCCTTTTCCTCACCTTCACCACGTCCGTCCATCATCTCCTTCTCCACATATTCACCATGTCCGTCCATCATCTCCTTCTCCACACCTTCACCATGTCCGTCCATCATCTCCTTCTCCATACTTTCAACACGTCCGTCCATCATCTCCTTCTCCACACCTTCACCATGTCCGTCCATCTTCTCCTTCTCCACACCTTCACCACGTTCGTCCATCATCTCCTTCTCCACACCTTCTCTGTGTCCGTCCATCATCTCCTTCTCCACACCTTCACCATGTCTGTCCATCATCTCCTTCTCCATGCCTTCACCGTGTTCTGACTGCAGTCACTTTCTTTGCCGCATATCATCCAGAACACACAGAACCAAATACCGGGCCCGAGACCTCATTCCCTCTGAAATTCTCCTCTCAAACACAACAGGACCGCACCAACTGGCCCACACTCACACACTCCTCACGACTGACCTTTTCTTTAATGTGGGATTACTACTGTGTGTGTATTCTTCTTGTATTTAAAGCATTTAAAGCATCTTTAAGTAAACTGAAAAGTGTTCTATAAATAAACTGTAATAATAATAATAATAGTAACAGGAAGAAGTAGACGATTATTACTACTATCACTGCTATTAACAATAACAATAATAAGAAGAAAAAGATTATGATTATTATCACTGTAGTAGTAGTAGTGGTAGTAGTAGTAGTTGTGACAGTAGGGTGCGGCCGGTTGTGAGCTAAAGTTTAACGTCCTGCATTGCCTCACTCTGAGGCCCTCATATATCTTTCTCTCATGTCCGACTGCATCCACACAATAAGTGGCGGTGAGTCAACTTTTTATGCTTTAATAGCACAGGAAGAAGGACTTTTGCTTAGCAACAGAGGCTACTTAGCAACCGTTATTGTTACATATGTTTTCACACAGACCTCCAGCCGCGGTCGACATAACTGTGGTCATAAACACCTTAACAAAAATTGACTCAGCTACTGCAACGGCCTGGAATGTTCTGAAACACACATGATGTTTACCTCGATACTCTGCTGAAACAGACACACACACACACACCCTCCAATCGCAAGTCTCATTGTAGAGACTCTGATTTCTTTACAGTGGAGGTGAATGGAACCAGACGTCTCCAACACAAATCCAGCCGTTTTATATTCTCTGTCGACCCCCAGTGAAGCTCCACGTTCGACAGGGGTCAGCATGGGCACTCTGACCGGTCTGCAGCTACACAGTCCCATACGCAGCAGGGGGGGCTGCACTGTGTGACCCTTTTCTATCAGAGCAGCATGGACTTCTTCTGCAGTTTGGGTCTACCGCAGATCTTCTGTGGGATCAGACCAGACGGGCTAGTCTTCACTCCCCATGACCATCAGTGAACCTTAGGCGCCCAGGATCCAGTCGCTGGTTCTCTGGTTCTCCTTCCTTGGAGCACTTTTGGTAGGTTCTGACCACTGCACATCGGGAACCCCCAAAAGACCTGCTGTGTCGGAGATGTTCAGTCGTCCAGACATCACAGTTTGGTTCTCAGATCCTTTCGCTCATTTCTTCTTCCAACATGAACTTCAATAAACTGACTTTTCACTCACTGTCTAAAATTATATACTATAATATACCACTGGTGTTCTTCACCTGCAGTTTAATGTTGGGCTGATTGGTGTATTAATACGTGTGACTGCAGATGTTTTGGTGGAGCTCCTGTGTTTCAGTGTGTGTTTGCTTTAGTGTGTGTGTTTCTGTGCTGCAGTTGGGAACCCGTGGAACAGTGAAGGAGGCATCGGGCTTTAATCCTGAGAAGGATGCAGAAGATCTGAGGAAGGCCATGAAAGGAGCAGGTGAGGAACTCGGACCTCCAGCACCTGGATCAAATCATCATATGATTGTAATCACATTTGTTTACACTTGGTTCTCAAACCTCCAGTTAGTCATCTGGTCACCATGTGGCGAATATACAAATCACCTCACATATAACCAATCAGGAAGGAGGGGGAGTTGATCCAGTCACAAAAGGACAGCTCTAAGCACAGCTCTGAGCAAAGGTCTTGAGCCCCACCTTTATTTCTTCATATTCTGCTTCCAGAGATCCAGACTTTCTTGTATTTTTAATGTGATCTTGAGGAACAGTTTCTCCAGGCTTCCTGAAGGACTTTCAAAGACTCTCATTTTCAGTCCAGTCCCTGATTTTAAAAGTGACCAGATTCAGATCAGTTTAAAATAGGTGTGTTCACACCTGCACTCTGATGTGGATGAGACCAGTTCAGATATAATCCTAAAACTCAAGATGCCTGGAGTGACCAAATGTAAACGACCCTCTGATGTTTTTTCCCAGCTTGTTTCAGAGCTCGGGAGCCCTGAAGAGCGGAGCCTGTTTGTGTCTGTGTGTGTGCGCGCATGTGCTCTAAGCAGTGATAGTTAGATTAGTGTAACAGGCATCAGCTGAGACCAGCGTGAAGCATGTTAAATAAAACACACCCTCTGTGCTGGAGTGTTGCTGGAGCAAAGCCTCCAGTGTGTTATAAATCAACCCCCCCTCCCTTGTTTTTAAGGTGGACTCTTTAGCAATGCAGCCAGAGTGAATCATGTGAAATAGATTAGGAGCCAGAGGTGCCAGAATTTAACTACTCCAACATTTAAGGTGGAACTGAATATTGAAATAAGGAGCTGCCGAAAGGATTCAAAGGTGCCAGGTGTAAAAGCAGGATGATTTAAGGTGGAACTGAAAGTTTGAATGAGGAGCTGTTGAATAGGAGCCAGAGTTGCTAGAATGTGAAAGCTGAATAATTTAAGATGGAACAGAAAATTCGAATAAGAAGCTAAAGATTTGGAGCCAGAGGTACCAGAAAGCAACCGCTGGACCATTTAAAGTGGAGCAGACAATTCAAATAAGAGACGAACAAACAGGAGCCCGAGATTCTACAATATAACTGCTGCACCATTTAATTTGGAAAGGAAACTTCAAATAAGGAGCTGCTGAATAGCCAGAGGTTCTAGATGTAAAAAAGCAGGACAGTTTAAGGTGAAATGGAAATTATGAATAGTGAATAGCAGCCTGAGGCACCAGACTTTTAACTGCTTGTCTATTTGAGATGGAACAGAAAATTAAAATAAGAAGCTGCCGATTAGGATCCAGAGGTGCCAGCATGTAAACGCAGCAATATTTAAGGTGGAACTGGCAGTTTGCATAAGAAGCTTGTGGAATAGAGGGTCTCCAGCTTAGTGCTGCACAGTCAAACTCTGTAGGTTCAGTGACCTCTGATACCTGGTTTCTGACTCTGTACGGTTGTAAATCAGGTTCATTGTGATTCGTGTGATTTGTGTTCAGGTACTGACGAGGCCGCCATCATCTCTATCCTGCCTCGCCGCACCATCGCCCAGCGGCAGCAGATCAAGGATGCCTACAAACGCGCCGTGGGGAAGGTAAGACACTAGTGAGCAACAAGGACTGGACAAAATACACCAGATTGGGAAAAAAAATCTAAATTTTAGTTACAGTACTGTGTAAAAGTCTTAACCCCCCCCCCCCCCCTTATTTATATTCTGCCTTGAACTACCTTGTTGGTGTAAAAATACTATTTTCTGCCTCTCATACTGTCGTATCTTATCATATTGAATAACACGGAGATGTGAGGATCTATCTGTCTTGTCTGTGTCTTTGGGGCTCTAAAGAGAGAACAGCTGCCTCTTTATGATCTGTGTTAGTTGTTTAAGCGCAGACCGTTTCCATCACACTCATCTCCATAGCGATAACGTATCTCCAGCCGTTACACCTGGTAGGGAAGCTTCCGGCTTAATGCAGATCTGTGACGCTGGACAGAAAGGAGAACATGGGGGTCATAAACGAGTGTGTTTTCTCAGATGTCAGACTTCATGGTTTATGGTGCTGAGAACAGAGGACGAAGGGACGGGGACAGAGGGGATGGACGCACGGGATGGAGGGATGAGGGGGAGACGTGGGACAGAGGGATGGGGAGGAATCGAGGGATGAGGGAAGGGGGATGGAGGGACAGAGTCGAGATGCGGAGGGGACAGTCCTCCTGTGTTTCCAGCAGATAAGAGGTGGACAGATCTCTGTTTATTTATGTCTGTGAGACGGAGCTCAGAAAGGCAGCAGAGGTTAATCTTTTACTCCTGCAGGCTGTGAAGCGTGTTATTGATCGGTTTATTGATCCTTTACAGGTTCAGAGTGTTAAATAGTAACCACACACTTCACTTCTGTCAGTCAGAGTCAGAGCTGAATGAAAGAACTTTTTTAAGGAAAGTACACACACACACACGCACTGGCTTTGCTGATGTTTGCGGAAGTTTCTGGAAAGAACAGATTTCCCTGTGTGTGTTTGGTCAGAAAGACTGAGTCATTTGGGTGGGAGCGGTACGGAGTACAGGGATCTCTCTCTCTCTCTCTCTCTCTCTCTCTTTTCTCTCTCTCTCTCTCTCTCTCTCTCTCTCTCTCTCTCTCTCTCTCTGTTCATTCTCTCTCCCTCTCTCTGTTCTCTCTCTCTCTCTCTCTCTCTCTCTCTCTGTTCATTCTCTCCCTCTCTCTGTTCTCTCTCTCTCTCTCTCTCTCTCTCTCTTTTCGTTCTCTCTCCCTCTCTTTGTTCTCTCTCTCTCTCTCTCTCTCTCTCTCTCTGTTCATTCTCTCCCTCTCTCTGTTCTCTCTCTCTCTCTCTCTCTCTCTCTCACTCACTCTCTCTCTGTTCATTCTCTCCCTCTCTCTGTTCTCTCTCTCTCTCTCTCTCTCTCTGTCTCTCCCTCTCACTTCTCTCTCTCTCTCTCTCGCACTGTTCTCTCTCTCTCTTTGTCTCTCTGTTCTCTCCCTATC
>JBBPCZ010014528.1:0-14840 GCA_037974445.1 Brycinus macrolepidotus
TTAGCTGGCAGTAACTTGGTTAAAAGCAGATGTTGATTTAAGTTTAGCTTTACAGGTCTGAAGAACAGATGTGGACTTAAGCACTGATGTACGTCGCTCTGGATAAGAGCGTCTGCTAAATGCCGTAAACGTAACGTAAACAATAACAATGGTCTTGATATGTTTTTCCTTTTCCTCCTCCGAATGCATGGTGAGTAAACGCCTTTTGAAGTGATTCTACTTTATAGATCCCTTTCCTCTGAGTGTACCGGTTTGTTTCCCTCGTCAGGTGTGTGCAGAGCAGGTGAAAAGCACGGGCCAGGTGTACGCCTGCAAGAAGCTGGACAAAAAGCGTCTGAAGAAGAAGGGTGGGGAGAAGATGGCTATGCTGGAGAAGAAGATCCTGGAGAAGGTGAACAGCCGATTCATGGTGAACCTGGCATATGTGTACGAAACCAAGACCACCTGTGCCTGGTTATGAGCCTGATGAACGGAGGGGATCTCAAGTACCACATCTATATAACATGGGCGAGCGCGGAGTCGAGTTGAACCGTGTCGTCTACTACACAGCTCAGATCACCGCTGGCCTCCTGCACCTACATGCCATGGACATCGTCTATCGGGACATGAAGCCGGAGAACGTGCTGCTGGACAGTCAGGGCCAGTGCAGGCTGTCGGACCTCGGGCTCACCGTGGAGCTGCCCAGTGGGAAAACCATCTGCCAGAGGGTGAGGAGGGTGAGCAGGGTGAGCAGGGTGAGGAGAGGGGACAGGGCTGAGGTTTGGGATGCCTAGTGAGACAGACAGGCAGATAGAAATGTTACAAATATAATTATATACTCTTTGTCCAGCTGGTGGTTAGGGAGTCGCCCCTGCAGTCAGAAGGTCATGGGTTTGAATCCCAGGACTGCCAGTGGCACCACTGAGGTACTCTTGAGCAAGGTACCATCCCCACACACTGCTCCCCAGGCGCTGCGTCACTGGCTGCACACTACTTCACTTGGTGAATGGGTTAAATGGGGTGAATGGGATAAATGGGTTAAATGGGATAAATGGGTTATCCCATTTACACTGTTCACACTGTTCACACTGTGCTGTGATGTGTTCATGCGTGACTCTATGTTGCCACTTCGCTTTACATCAAAGTTTGCAGGCATTGTTTTGTTCTCAGATCAAGGGTAACATAGTTTGACCCCCACTTTGCTGCAGTAACAGCCACAAGAGCATTAGTGAGGGCATGTACTGATACCACTCCTGCAAGGAACACCGTCTGGGTCTGCCCTCCCTACACACAAGGTAAACCCAGTCCAGACTGGTCTCATTCTGGTTCCCCGCTGGTGGAATGAGCTGCCAAAGGGCAGCAGAATCCCTCTCTATCTTCAAACACCTCCTGAAGACTCATCTGTTCAGAGAGCCTCTCCTCTCCTGATGATCTATCTATCGTAAATCACACAATCGCTCTTCTGATTAAGTTTATCTTCATGCACTCCTCCTTACTTAAAGATCTAGCACTTAGAACTCTCCTCTGGTTCTCACACTGTCCTGAAACTTGAGAGTTTCCTCGTATTGTAAGTCACTTTGGATAAAATGCTTTGCCAAATGAATGTACTGTAATGTTATACTGGATGACTGGTGATGGATCATAAATGCCACTGCAACTCATCCCAGAGATACTGGATGGAGATCCATCACTCCAGAGAATGCAATTCCAGGGCAGAAACCTATCTGTATTGTATATCTTTATTTAATATTACATTTTATTGCATTACATTTTTCCTTTATGACTTTATGAGGTTATGCGTGTGAAACATTTACTGTAATGAAGCAAGATGATCCCGTTAGCACTATTCCAGCATGCCTGAGATATACAAGGCCTCAAAAGCTCACTGATCAGATTCTGTCATGTGGATTGAATTAAACCTCTCCATCAGCCAATGAAATAGACAGACTTCAGAATTTAATCCAGCCCAGAAACCAAAATCCGATTGGAAGTCTTCTGACAAAAACAGCTCCTGATGTCACACACTGAGGGCCCTTGAGTCCGTCATGACAACTTGGAGATGGCTTTGACAGAAATCTGATTAGAACCCTGACATAAGTCCGAGTATCTTTGAACGTCAGGAGCCTAAAGCTGCTAAAATTGATCATTATTACCTTCTGCTTCCAACAAATGCACAAGCGTGCACACACACAGACACAAACGCTGGGAGGCAGAGTAGTATGGGGCTACCACAGCATGTTTTATACCAGAAGTCATGCAGCACAGCATTAAAACCGAAGGTCTGCGCTTTCCGTTTTTACACCAGTCACTCTCAAGTGAAATGGAAGTGTATTGTGCACATGCTTTTAGAGGCAAGCAGGAAAAAAAGACTTGAAGCTTATAACTGAGATTTGTGCACATGGCAAACCACACTGAACACAGGACCGCAGCGCAGCAGCGGCTTCTGGTTTAAAAAGTGCTTCACTTTACACAGTTGTGGTTTCTCAAAAAATGTATTTGTGTATTAAGATTGAAAAAAGGAAACAGGAGACAAAATTTGAACAGATCACTTATTTCTAAAAAAACAGCTAATGCTTTGCAATATATTACAATAAAATAGTGAACATAGGATGGCATGATTAGTGTGATTGTGTCAGCTATCACCATATTGTTCTTCTCAAGCTTTATCATTGTTAGTGTGATTGTGTTTATTTTTGTAGCTGAATTTTGGCTCCACTTCTCCTCCAAGGCCGTTTGGAATATTGTCTCTGTTCAAACTAACACATGGGTACACACCACATTTTGGATAGAGTCTGAAAATTGCTAATTTAATTGGTCATTGAAAATAAATGTAGAGAGAGAGAGCAGGAGACATAGAAAGAGAGTGTCTTGGTGGTTTGAGGTATCTTCTGTCATCAGTAGAGATTGTAGGTTCAGAAGTTTTGCAGAAGTTTTGGCAGTTTTTTTTATTCTAGGGGAATTTTAGCACCGCTTCTCCTCTGAGTCCGTTTGAAATACTGGCACAGTTCCATCTCTAACACTCGCGTCATAACAGCCACACACCTGTATATTTATACACGCACACATATTATATATACATATTATATATTATATATTTTTGTGGTAATTTTCTCTAGAAGTTCACTTTTTCCTCCAACTCATGACTTTATCATTTTACCCCCTCCAGGCTGGCACCAGTGGGTACATGGCTCCGGAGATTTTGAAGGAGGAGCCTTATCGCATGTCTGTGGACTGGTGGGCCTTGGGCTGCAGTATTTATGAGATGGTTGCAGGCCGACTGCCCTTCAGGGACCACAGAGAAAAGGTCCTCAAGGAAGAGGTAGCGAGGAGGACCCTGGAAGATGAATGCAAATATGAACACAAGTGCTTTGATGCTGCCACTAAAGACATAATCAGCCTCTTCCTGAAGAAGAACATTAAAGAACGACTAGGTTGCAAGTAAGTGACGGCATTGCACACTGTTTCATGTTTCTGTAAATTACAATTAAGAGCCCAACAAGAGTCTGAATCTAAAACCTTTACTCTATTAAGTTGTCAATTCTGGTTACACATGGTGCTACAGTTAGTAGGTAATGATATTTACATATAAAGACACATCAATGGATTTAAGACGTTGTGTAAAATTAATCAGGAATAGGGCTGCAATGCAATTTAGATTCCCTGTATAAATGTAATGGCCTGGAAATATTTGAAGAATTTGGTCATTCTATGACTTTAATAAACTGTTCACAATTTAAAATAACAATTAAAAGTCTCTGAATGCTTGCTTCATCTTTACTTTTGAAATAGGTTGCTCACTAAATTTTGAACTGTCTCTCGGTTCTAAGAAAAATCTAAACATCTAAAAGTTTTTGTTTTTCCATAATTATTTTAAAATCATCCTATCAATTTTATGAAGCATGTATAAATTGCATAATTTATGCATGTATCTGCAACCAGTTGGTTTAATGTTATTTGACAGATTGATTCAAAACTGCAAGATAGTACACACTCATAAGGTGGTAGACACACTATATGGCCAAAAGTGTGTGGACACCTGACCATTACACCTATATGAGCTTGTTGGACATCTCATTCCAAAACCCCAAAACCATGGACAACAGCTCCAACGCCCCACATACATATACACACCCACCCACCCAGGCCCCTTTTGCGGCTCAAGCAGTCTCCAACCTTCTTGGAAGGCTTTCCACCAGATTTTGAGTGTGTTTTGTAGGAATTTGCAGAAAGTTATTTGTGAGGTCAATCTCAATTGACACTGCAGTTCATCCCCATGTTGTTCACCTGTGTTGAGGTCAAGGCCTAAACAGACTATTGGAGTTCCTCCCCTGAAAACTCATCAAACCATATTCTTATGGGCCTCACTTTATGCACGGGGCACAGTCATTCTAGAACATGAAAGGTCCATCCTCAAACTGCTGCCACAAAGATCGAAGCTTACTAAAATGTATACATTACCCTTCACTGGAGCTAAGGGACCTAGCACCAACACTAAAAACAGACCCAGACCCTTATCCCCTCTCCTCCAACTTTACTGCGGGCACTATGCATTCCAGAAGGCAGCGTTTTCCTGGCATCTGCCAAACCTAAATTGATTGAACAGCATGACTGATGGCAAGGTGGCATCCTGTGACAGTCCTGAGCTCTTCAGTATGACCCAGTCTAATGCCAGTGTTTGTTTATGTAGACTGCATGGCAATTTACTTAATTTTATACTACTGTTAGCAACAGTGTGCCTGAAGGACCAGAACTCAATGAGTTCTTCTCAGTATGAAGAACACAGAGGTCGGATTTGCCCTGCAAGAACAAACTCACAAGAACACAAGGAATGTGCTTCCAGGAGTTTGAGCCGTGTCCTTGTTATTGCGCTCCATCCTACTCCAAGCCCTGAGATTAGCTAACATTTAGTAGCCTACAAGTTCACAGTATTATACACAGAATCCCAAAAATGCAACTGATTAAACAGTGTAATGTGACTGCTTATGTATTGTTTTTCGTTGTTATAATAATGCTGAACTGAGTAAAAGTAGCAGAAAGGATGGATGCCAGATGCCACCAGAACACTACTATTTAAGTTCACCACCAACCACCACCAAGTCCCCCTCAATCAGGGGAAAAAAAACAAAACTTGAATGTCTTAATACATGATAATCCAAAATAGTGGCAGCACACTATTTTGTAAGGTCATATGTGTTACAAATTGCTGTCCAGGAACTGCTTGGAAATGATTCCTTGAACTCTTTCCTAGTCGTTGTAAAGAACCCAGTCCCGAAAGGTGGAGCATGGCGCTGATAGTTTGTGGAGAAGGCCTGTTGAGGACGGCCTCTGACTCGCTGGTAATAACAGAAAGAAAGAGAGAAGTGTTTTTTGGGCATGTGAGTCATTTTAAAAGCACTGACTGCCCCGTGTCAGGATTGAACACACAACCTTCAAATTATGAGACTGACACGCTACCTACTGCACTAAAAGTAAAGTGACCATTTTTGTCATACGTGAACACACCACACAGTGTGAACAGCACAAAATTCTTTGCTGCATTTAACCCATTCACTAAGTGAAGCAGCAAGCAGCCAGGAACAGTACCTTAATCAAGGGAACCTCAGAGGTGCAACTAGCAGTCCTGGGATTCGAATCCACAACTTTCTGATCACAGGGCGAACACCCTAACCGCTAGGCCACCAGCTGCCCTGACGGTTTTCATGCTGGTGCCCTCCAGACAGTTAACCACATATCCACTGATCTGGAAATGACACCAACACTCAGCTCCCATCATCAGCTGAGGTCCGAGGCTCAGGCTTTGTGCTGCCAAACTTTGACCAGATCGCCTCTGTGAGGCCTCTGGAATCCCAGTGCCGGAGCATAACAGAAACGCCCCAGGATGGGTTAGCACCGAGGGCGAAGGGACGGATATGGCGATTGCCCTGCTGTTAGCAAGACTTGTTTTTGGAATTAAAGAGTTTTCAAAGCACATGAGCCCGAGACACACAACGGAAAATCTAATGATGTGGTTCTTCATGTGCAGGTAGGCTAATCAAGATAACACGTTTAGTGCTTCAGTTTTCCACCTGCTGAGTGACTCCTCCCCTTGGAAATTCACAATCAAGCATTTGTAATAAGTACAGTTGAGAAACAGCACAGAAAACCTCACAGAAATACACAGAAGCAGTGTTACTTTTAGGAGTCAAATCCGCACCGCTTCGTCCATGCTTGCAATTTGCATGCGCCTATGGAAGATGGACAGTTTCTCAGAATGTGAAATGGATAAAAACAGCCCCTAACAGAGAGCCGAGCCAGCCAGGAGTCGAACCTAGAATCTTCTGATCCGTAGTCAGACGCGTTATCCATTTGACCACCAGCCCACCTGTTAGTCAACTTTCCCATCAAATCTCTCTCTCATTTCAGCTTGTGAGGCTGATTGGGCTCCAAAGGAATTGAAAACAAGGCCACTACACAGAGTAAAGCCCATTTTTTACACAGCAGTCCAGCAGAAGCACTGTGTATGTCTCACTTGCCCACAGAGGTACTTCCCATAGTGGGAATCAAACCCAGGGCACCTGGGAGAAAACCAGGAATCCTAAGCACTGGACCATATGGGAAAACTGACTAAACCACTACTGACCACCGGGCTCTTTTTTCCAAGCCTTACATGATTTTTCTCGGATGACTTCCACATTTGCACATTTGACACAGAACAACAGCATGAAATGTAAGACTTACATCATTAGATCAACCTTTTAGCATTTGGAACAAAGTTCCCATGAAGCAATGATCGCATAGTCCAAGTCCTGTACTTTGGGAGGCACACGCGTCACTGAGCTTATCATACTGAAATGAATAGAGATTAAAACTCATGACTCTTTCGGTAAGAATGAGAAGTTTTCAAACAGCAAGCGACGAGTCACTGCCTGCTCCGGCTGTCTCTCCCTGATCCCTGTTCGAAAGGCCGGAAAGGAGGCAGGAAGTTTCTGGCGTGGTCTCCATGGTGACCGCAACATTAGCACAGTTAGCACTCGTCCAGCGTAGATTGTGGCACTATTTTAAAAACAAAAAACGCTCGCTTGTCACACCACCGGCCTCTCCGCCAACCTGCCTACCTCTCATGGGCAGCTGGTGTTCTGGTGGTTTGGGAGTTGCCCCTGCGATCAGAAGGTTGTGGGTTTGAATCCCAGGACTGCTAGTGGCACCACCGAGGTACCCTTTCAGGAAGGTACCGTCCCCACACACTGCTCCCCAGGCGCTGTGTTCCTGGCTCCCCACTGCTTCACTTGGTGAATGGGTTAAATACAGAGAAAGAATTTCACATGCTGTGCTGTGTTGTGTTCACATGTGACTATAAGGGGCCACTTTTCTCTAAACAGACTGTTTACAGTAAGCCTTATACTGATATCTACCTCAAAGGTGCTGTCATGACCCAGATTCGTACCGGGGTTGCTGCGGCCACAAAGCAGAGTACTAACCACAATACAATCACGGCACACCACTGTAGTCCTCTCCTACTAAACGTACGCGCACCTCAGGCGTTACTGTAGTCCATTCGGTTCACAGCTCACTTGGAGGATGACTTCTGGAGGTACACAGGGTCTGTGAACTTGAAACATTTCTTTTGTTTAAAATGATTTCACTATGACGACTGATGCAACATTTAAAAAATGTGCTTTAAACTTTAACATCTTTCAGCTTAGACTACTACCGCTGGATTTTACTGTTAATCAAAACTGAGGCTTGAGAAAATGTCACAAATTTTCGTATTGAGCATTATTTGGGTAAATGAGCAAAGATCTGATAACTTTAATGCATATTTCTCCCCTCATTTTTTTTTTTGGCAGATTTTAGTCTCCTTATTGCACAAAATTCTAAAAATTGTGAATTTACAGTGGTGATTCTGATCCACATCTGTCGTTCTTGTTGTCAGTATTTTGGGTGGGGTCAGGAACACATTCTTTAAAGCATTTTTAGAACTTGTGTTCCAATACACAACTCAGGCAATGGAAAAACATAAAAACACAGAAGATTTTGAGAAACAGCTAATAAGTAGAAGGGGTGTCCACCTACTTTTGGCCATAATGTCTGTCTTGGAGCATAATTAATCTATTCTGTTATATAATGTGATTTGGTTTTCCCAATTTTTTATTATTCTCTTCTTTTTAGCAACTACATAAACGGTTCTGAGCATCTGTGTCTGTATATTAACCCTTCAGATTGTATTAATGTCTGTGTAAAGTCTTAGAAACCTGGTCAATACAGTTTGTTACCTTTTTTTATTCTCTCAGAGGGGATGACCCTCGGAAACACGAGTTCTTCAAAGCCATCAGCTTTCCTCGTCTGGAGGCGGGGCTCATCAAGCCACCCTGGGTGCCCAAGCCCAACGTTGTTTATGCAAAAGACACGGGGGACATCCAGGACGTCTCTGAGGTCAAAGGGGTCGAGTTTGATGCCAATGATAAAAGGTTTTTCAAACAATTCAGCACTGGTGCGGTGCCAGTTCCGTGGCAGCAGGAGATGATTGACAGCTTCATGAGCTTAATGACCCAAACAGGAAGGATTCAAGTCAGGGACTTCATGAGAAGACGTTATCAAAATCGTGCACTCTCCTTTGAAGAGAAAACAGCAGCCAAAGGCCTCTAAAAAGCATCTATTATACAGTGTACTGTTTAAGTAACTGGACGCTACTACAGCACATCCACCTTCATGTAAAATAAAGACAAGGACGTTACATTTCTATATTGAGTGAACTACATAGGAATAACTGCACTTTTTTTTATAGAAAGTCTCCTCATTTTGGGGAAATAATTGTCAGTTGGATTCTTAGTAGTTTCTGGGTCAGCTGTGTGTTTTTACATTATTAGTTCATGCAAAAGAGAGCTAAAAGGACCTCTGGTTTATTTGAGATTACGTTACATTACATTACATTCATTTGGCAGACACTTTTATCCAAAGTGACTTACAATACGAGACACGAGATAAAACATTTTAATCTGGACTGTTATCCAGGTGTAGTTTCCCAACATAAAAACCAAAGAAGTGTTCAAGTCAGAAAAACAGGCTGTGATGAGATCTAAAAATCACTCTCAAACGGTGTCAAAGGGTTCAAACTCGTGTTACCTGTGTCCTTATCTGTAGTTTAGTTCAGCATTTACATGACAGTTAGGGCTTTTTCTAATATCCAGTCCAGAGATTCTGGCTCGTACCAGACCAGTAACGATACTGAGTATCGGACTAACAAATCCCTAGTTAAAAGTGATCTAAGCAGCTATGGGTCAGTCAAGCACCTTCCCTGAATCCACTTGAGCGTGTACCTCACTTACTGAAGGCCAGAGTAAAGACAAAAAGCCTGCAAAACTGAAAAGCATCTCCAGAGAAATTTACAAGGAATTATGACCAAGTACTGTTAAGAAAGAAATGCATAAACTTCAGGGCTCCCTAACTTATCGTCTCATTATTACACCCACCACGACTTTGATTAGGTCTTACGGAGCAGGGGACACTTGCAGGGTAGTGGTTCTCCAGGACTGCTTTTACGTAAAATCTTACAAGTTTAGCTTTAAAGATTTATCTTTAAAGTTTAGCTTTAAAGATCAAACTGAGCAAATAATATAGTTAATACAAGTTTTTTTTCAGTTATTTTATCATTATAAATCTAGTTTGTTGGCCATATGGGACTACTGATTCTTAACAACAGAAAATCAAAATTTGATTCTGAATGAAAGTATAAAAATGATTTCATCAAAAAAATCAAATTAACACTGTTAGATGTTCATCTAACTCACTGCTACACGAAACGTGATCACTTTGTAGCAACCAGAACAAGTTCTAAGTTTTTTTTTTCCTTGTGAATTTAGTCAGTTTGGGTTAATTTGTCACGTTACCTCTGATCCTCTGCAGTGCATCAAAATCACTGTTTCATTTTATTCCCTTTAGCTCTATTAATAGTGTATGTGTGGGTTATGTGTAACATTTCTACATAACCATTTTCCAACTTCTCTTAATCCTTTAGAATGAAAAAGAGTCTAATTTTACTGTACCTGTACGACTGACATGTAAATGACCCATGTTCTGATTGGCTGCACCTCATTCAAAAGGACTAAAATGTCAGTTTGATAGGGGAAATGTTAAACTGCTGTAAACAGAATAGACAGATATATGTGAATTATTTCATTTTTGTTAGATCACAAAATCTCTTCATTCAAAGTGGCTGGTTTAGGATCCTATCTTCCATATATGGTCCATGTCAACGGGTATGTGAACATCATGTTAAGAATGTTAACATACTACATCAAACATCATTTCAAAAAAGCAAGGTTTTCTATTATATGGACCTTTTAAAGTTAAATCAAGCATTTTTAAGAAGTTTGGTGTGAATAGTAGCAACATGCAGTGCCTTGAGCTGTAGTAACCATCATCTACCAGGCAGTGTCAGCCAATACCCACCCAAAGGGTCTGGCATCGTCAGGTCCAGCTCAGTTCCTCCTTCAGCCTTTCCCTGCCAGTCGCCATCAGATCAGACATCACATGTACTGTATGTTTGGATGGTATGAAAACGATATGGAATGGTATGGACTGTTGGGACGGTATGGAAACTGCAAATAAAGTAAAAACACAGTTTTTCTTCATTTTCCTTTGACTTATTTCATTGCAGACAGGATGAACCCATGATATTTCACGTTTTGTCTGGTCAACTTAATTCAATTTGTTAATACACATCCATTCCTGCCTTTCAGGTCTGCAACACATTCCAAAAAAGTTAGGACGCTAAAGCCTTGACCACTTTATAATGTTGCCATTCCTTCTCACAACACTTAAATGATGTTTTGGCACTGAGGACACCAAGTGAAGGAAGTGTTTCAGGGGTTATTTTGTCCCACTCTTCCTACAAACACGTCTTAACTTGTGCAACAGGACGGGGTCATCGTTGTCTCATTTTTCATTTCAAAATTCTCCACACATTCTCTATCGGGAGGAGGTCAGGACTGCGGGCGGGACAGTCCAGTCCCTGAACCCTCTTCTTCCACAGCAGTACCTCTGTAATGTGTGCGGAATGTCGTTTTGCATTGTGTGACTATTGGGTCAGTATTTGTACGATGGTAGTTTTAAGGAAGGTCTTTGCTATAAAGTGCTTGACTACGCCACCTAGGGACTTTCACCCCAAGATATGCTGTATATTCAATGCCAACTCCCCCAATATCTTATACTGAGACAGAGACAAAGTATTTCTATGCAGCTCAAACTTTTATTAACAAAGCTCAATCTTTAAAAAAAGGTAATTTCCCAAACAACTGATTAAACAAACACCTCCACACAGACTCAGCAATTATTCATAAAACCACTCAAAGTCAGTAAATGGACACAGGCATCAATAGCATGGGCAGAGGGGGTCTTGGACTTGGAAATCAACAGAACAGTAAAGGGGAGTAAAACAGCCGCCAAGGGGGGATTACCCTTCCTGGTTGAGGGAAGAAAACCACCAATACACCACACGTGTACATCACGCATAGGTGCATAAAAGGTGATCACAACCAATGCTGAAGTGCGATTACCCACCACCGATACTGCATGCAGTGGAAAATCAGGCTTTAGATCCCGTGACCTGTCTCAGTTTACTTTCCTACATTAATGCTGAACCACAGAAGTATAAATTTGCCTGGCCAACCCCATACCATAACAGACCCTGGCTTTTGGACTTGTGGCTGATAACAGTCTGGATCGTCCTTTTCATCTTTGGTCTGGAGCACATGGTGTCCTTTTCTTCCAAAAAAGATCTGGAATACTGGTTCGTCTGACCACAATAGACATTTTCACTTCTCCAAGCCCTGAGAAGTCAACACTGTTTCTGGACATGGTCAACAAAAGGCTTCTTTTCTGCACAGTAATGTTTAAAATTGCATTTGTGAATGTAGCTCTGTATTGCAGTGCTTGACAAAGGTTTGCCAAATTAATCCCCTGCCCATGTGGTTCTATCAGCTACTGATGCATGAGAGTTCTTCATGCAATGCCGTCTGAGGGATCGGAGATCACAGGGGTTCAGTTTAGGCCTGTGCCCTTGTCCTATACACACTGAAATTCCTCCAGATTCCTTGAGTCGTTTAATGATATTATGCACTGTAGAGGGAGAAATATGGAAATCCCTTCTAATATTTCTTTGTGGAACATCGTTTTTTAAACTTTCAATAATTTTCTCACACTTGTTGACAAACTTGAGATCCTCAAAAACTCAGCCCTTCGCAGATACTGCTTTTGCACCAAATCATGATTACAATCACCTGGTGACATGACCTGTTTGAAATCACATCATTATTTTATTTTTTACCTCATTACTAGCCCTAAATTGCCCCTGTCACAACTTTTTTTGGAATGTGTTGCAGCCCTGAAATGCAGGAATGGATGTGTATTAACAAATCAAATTAAGCTGACCAGACAAAACATGAAACACCTCGGGCTAATACTGTCTACAATGAAATAAAAGTCAAAGTAAATTTAAAATTAACTGCATTTTTTCATTTGCATTTTCCATACCGTCTCAACTTTTTCTGATCCGAGGTTGTAAATGACTGTTTACTCTCTTTGTTTACCGTTGCAAGAGGAAATCTAGTTACTGACCAAAAGGCCACATTTTCTTAAATCTTTACTTATCTATCAGTTATAGTGAAGAACAGCCAAATGACTTCTATGTTGTTCTATCAACCATCATGGTTTCTAACGTATTATTTGTATTTGGGTGTGTTTAATTCATCAGTCCTCACTGTGTAAATGAGTATGGCCTGTTTTAGCCTGTATCACTGAAATTAAATCTCATCACACTGTGCCAGGTTTCTTTTCTCACAATTTTAGTAAGCTTATCTGATCCACAGAAAATAAGATCGTTGGAGAGCTTTTCTGATTGTCTGACCAGTGTAACCTTTAGCTGCTTGATAAGTAAATAAAGTTTTTTTTTTCCAAGATTCAAGAGATTCAAGATTCTTTATTTGTCACGTACACAGTTATACATGTACAACGTGCAGTGAAATGTACCCCAAATCACACCTAAGGCTGTGCAAAATTTCAAAATAGATAAACTAGTTTTAAGATTACTTAAAGAGATAGGGAAAAGATAGTAATAAGAAATAGACTAAAAATAACATATAAGATAAAAATATTCTGTGTAATAAAAGAAATGTAGAGAGAGAGAAACAAAAAACAGTGCATGGGTGAGGTGGATGAGAAGTGAAATTACCATATTGGGCAAATGTACATCTGAAATGAGCAAACTGTGCAAAACAGACATATTGTGCAGAATAGACAGACATAATTGTGCAAAATAGACATCTGAGTGTATTCTGTACATGTGCAATGGTATTTATATGCATGATAAAGTGCAGGGTGCCATATTTTGATGATTAGAGCACATAAACAGAAGGGTATGCATATGGAATATAGAATATACAACATATGCATATATTTATTGTCTGAGGAGTTATGTACGGTTAGCTAGCTATGGTGGCATGTCTTGGTTGAGGAGTCTCACAGCCTGAGGACAGAAGCTCCTCCTGAGTCTCTCTGTTCTGGCTCTAAGACTCCTGAAACGTTTGCCTGATTTAAGCAGGTGAAACAGACAGTTCCTGGGGTGGGATGAGTTTCTGACGGTCCTGATTGCTCTGGTCCTGGATCTCCTGGTGTAGATTTCCTGGAGAGATGGCACAGCGTCCTGCAGCCTGAACCACTCTCTGTAGTCCCTTAATGTCCTGGACACGGCTGTTCCCAAACCAGGAGGTGATGTTCTGTGTCAAAACACTTTCTAGCACCAGAGTGAAAAGTCTTTAGGATAACGGGAGAGACTCCAAATCTTCTCAGCTGTTTCAGGTGGTAGAGACGCTGCCTCCATGTTAGATCCTCAGAGATGTGTACACCCACGTACTTGAAGCAGCTCACCCTCTCCACTGCAGTCCCCTTGATGTTGAGGGGGGTTTATGACCGCCGCTGACTCCTGCTGAAGTCCACCACCAGCTCCGTGGTCTTGCTGATGTTCAGCTGGAGGCAGTTCTCCTGGCACCACGATGTCAGGTTCTCCACCTCCTCTCTGTAGGCAGTCTCGTCATTGTTGGAGATGAAGCCCAGCATGACAGTGTCGAGTTGACGATCTTGACGATCGAGTCGGAGCTGTGTGTGGCCACGCAGTCATGTGTGTAGAGGGTGTAAAGCAGAGGGCATTAATTTATGTATTTTACATCTGTTTTAATGGCCGGAATTTCTTACTTCTGTTCAGCGTAGCAAGAGGACCTCTTCTACAAGCAGAAAATATGTTTTGAAGGGAAATTCCACCAAAATTTGAAATTTCTGCTCTACTCAGTCATTCAGAGTGATTTGATTGGAAATGTTGCATTGTATGTTCTAAAATATATCTATTTGATTTACTATCAAAAATGTGACTTCAGGTTTTTATTTGGAATGTTGATAATGGTATAAAAATGGGGTAAAGTACGTTTTAAGCCAAAGATTACCACAAAGCTATTGTAAAATAAGGTCTGAAGCATCAGGCAGCATATTCAGAACCATTTCATGAAATATGCAGGCCTCTAAAAGCTCCTGCACAGGCCTTAAACTTTTTAGACATCTGGTTCGATTCACCACCACTATGAACTCTGTAAGTTCCTCTAGAATGGTGCATTTCACATCAAACCACCTTGATAACATAGTTATGCACATATTCTGAAAAATAGGTGGAATTCTTACACCTTAGTTTCTTACACTATATGGACAAAAAGTATTGGGACGCCTGACCATTACACCAACACTGACTTTAATGACATTGTGTTCAAATCCATAGACTTTAATATGGAGTTGGTCCCCCTTTGCAGCTCTAACAGCTTCCACTCTTCTTGGAAGACTTT
>JBBPCZ010014546.1:0-14839 GCA_037974445.1 Brycinus macrolepidotus
CGTCCACCGCTCCAGCGCCGGACCCGTCTCCTGCTCCTGCGCCGGACCCGTCTCCGGCTCCTGCGCCGGACCCGTCTCCGGCTCCTGCGCCGGACCCATCTCCTGCTCCTGCGCCGGACCCGTCTCCTGCTCCTGCGCCGGACCCGTCTCTTACTCCACCTCCGGACCCGACTCCTGCTCCTGCGCCGGACCCGACTCCTGCTCCTGCACCGGACCCGTCTCTTACTCCAACTCCAGGCCCGGACCTCAAACTGACGCCTGAAAGCATGGAGGCTCCCTCTCCGCCTCCAGATCCGGACCTCGACCCGGTACCAGAGGTCGTGGAGGCTTCCTCTCTGCCTCCTGATCCGGGTTCCGACCCGGTACCAGAGATCGTGGAGGTTCCATCTCCTCCTCCAGATCCGGGTTCCGACCCGGTACCAGAGATCGTGGAGGCTCCCTCTCCACCTCCAGATTCGGACCCCGATCCGGCGTCCGGGACCGTGGAGGTCCCTACTCCGCCTCCAGATCCGGGTTCCGACCCGGTACCAGAGATCGTGGAGGTTCCCTCTCCGCCTCCAGATCTGGACCCCGATTCGGCGTCCGAGACCGTGGAGGTCCCGACTCCGCCTCCAGATCCGGGTTCCGACTCGGTACCAGAGATCGTGGAGGCTCCCTCTCCTCCTCCAGATCCGGACCCCGATCCGGTCCCCGTTCTCGGTCAGTGGGGCTCCGTGTCGGCCTATTTTCTGCGGGCCGGTGTCCCTTGCGCCCCGGTGTGGCGCCTTTGAGGGGGGGGTACTGTCATATCTGGCCTGCGGCCGCTAGAGGCCGCCAGTGGACCCTTTATGGACTCCTGATTATTCAGCTCAGCTGTTCAGACTTTGTATAGTGGACGTGGGGTTTTCCTATTGGTGTACGTCACTCTGTGTTTCCTTTTTAAGCTCTCCCTCTTCCCCTAGCCAGTCACCTGCCATACCTCACTTTATGTTGGAGTTTGCTTCGGTGTTTTGTTTGGTGTTTGGCCATCGTGCCTCTTTGTGTTGTGTGTGTCTGAATAAAGACATTATTATAATGGAATCTCCCGCCTGTGCTTCGCTTCCAACAAGACATGCAAGCTACAACGTGACAGCTATATAAATAAACTTGACTTGACTTGATTTTAAATTATTTTAAATGACTAAAAAATAATCGTAACATTTTTCTTGAAGTTGTTGTGTATAAATGTTGTGTATAAGGCCTCGTCCACACAGACGTCTGAATCAGGCGTTTTCCTGGCGTTCGTGGTGTCAGGTGAGTGCGGACTGAAGGCCGACCGTTTTTCTGCTCATCGGAACAAATCAAAGCGTCCACACGGGCGTTCAGCACCTGCGTTCAGTCAGCTGTGCGTTCAGGTGGCGGCAAATAAACGCTGCATGCAACGCAAAGAAAACGTAACTATTGCATTTACATGGCGTTCGATTGACGTTCTGGAGGACCGAATATGCCTCATGATTCGAGGGTGAACCCAGTATTGATGCCGATGTTTGTTCCTTTCCTGTCCATGATGCCGTATCGGGAAGATTTTTAAAACAAGAATGTCGATGCTTAGTTTTATCAAAGAATAGGGATCCATGTTTTCAATGCACAAAGATGACCCACATGTAAACACTTTGGACAGAATAATTACTCCCCCCACAGGTAAAAACACGAAACTACAATTTGGGCTGCAGGCTGGCGTCAAACAGCATCAAACGAATGCTAATGTAACGCCTCACTGAAGTCAATCAAGTGCAGCTACAAAACGCAACAAAAACGCATATCGCGTTCAGAGTGCGTTCATTTATCCAAGATTCGAACATCCGTGTGGACGAGGCCTAAGATGCTAGACCTCACCATAGGGTAATGTTGTGTGTGTGTGTGTGTGTGTGTGTAAAAGAAGCATTTTACATATAAAGTCATCATTTACTCATTTAAAATAAAAAGGCATGAAAAGAAAGACATTATTGTCATATAGTCAACATTACACACCAAAACAACTGCAGTCTGCAATGCATAAATCTGAAGTAAATGAACACAATGCCATTGGACCTGCTGAACATTCCTGTTTTTACTTATATAGTAAAATTTTCATGTTTCTGTGTATGCATAAATGATCATATCATCATTATAAATGTGTTAAGCTTGGATGGATGCTTCTATGGATGAGCTATTACTTGCTAATGAAATGTGCAGATGTAAAGGATCTTTAAAATATTAGAGAACCTCCATATTACCTAATAAAAGCAATTTAAGGCTTTCCATAGAACCATACAGCAATTAGGAACTTTTAAAACTGATTTTAAAAGTCAGTTGAAGCAGGAGTTGCTGGTAGGGCAGCATGATTAAATGGTTTAAACTGGCCTGTTCTAATGAGCTCTTCCTCAGCTAGAATCTGTCCTGTTGCTTGTCCTGCTTATAAGTGCTAAAGGCACTTATTACTTATTACTTCTTCTTGGTTGGTGGACAGATTCCTCCCCCAAAGCTTGATGAGCTAAGCTCAATATTGGACTCCATGAGAAAGGAGGTGGACACTTGGATACACACTGAGAGTGTAATTATTAAAAAATGGTGTCAAATAATAGAAACCGAACAGAAATGAAAATAACGTGAATTTCGAAAGATTAACAGAAAATAAACTGGAGCACTGGAGAGAAATTAATTGGGCTCTTAATAGCACCAAATGCCTGTGAATCAGTTGCATCTTAATAACACTGGCACTTAATAGCATGGCACTAGGCTTGCTGAGTTATGTCTGGGTAACTACATGTGGAGATGTGTAGAAATGCTGAAAAATAAGTAGTTATTGACTGAATGCCAATTAGCTGCTAGCCTGCTCTTTGCTTACTTGTTATGAAGTTGCACAATGTGATGGAGGCAGAAATCCACTTAACTCAGAACTGTTAGCTGCAGGGCACTGCTGTTGTCATAACGTGGCATTAATTTGCCCGATTTGCAGAGCCCTGAGTTTTGCACATGTGCTCCAAAAGCAGCGCTTTTCAGATTCACTTGAAGTACAATAAGTCCAATTATCTGCTGGCACTCTGCTGAGTCTTTCTCTGGTTCTCCAGCATAAAACTTTGATTAGAAAAGAAACTCCAGCCAAAGTATGCATCGAAGGGGTCACAGATCAATAAAGAACATTGAGCTCAGCATGGTAATTAACAGCCGCTCTGCCGCTCCACAAGGTGCTGATTTCCTCCTAGTAACTGATTTCCTCTGTTTTCCTCCTAGTGCAAAACCAAATGACCATAGTTCGTTGCCAGCCAATCGATTTGAAGTTGCAGACTGACGAAGGTGTTTCATTATTGGTGTGGATGGTTTCCTTCCCATTAAATTTGCATGCATTGCCCCAACGCCTGCTCTGTAGTAAACCTAAAAACTCCTCAGAGATAATCCAACATTTCTCCATCTTGCCTGAATGTATTGATTATCCTCAATGGTCCATAAAACTGTGCCCAAAATCCATTTTTGGACACACATGTCGAGAGTTACAGTATGCAGCCATTATTATATAAACATCAGGTCTGAAAAATCCTGAAATTACTCCAGAATTTCGTTAAAAAACAATCAATTTGAATGTTTTGGAGATTAATTGTATTAAATTCAAATTTAAGAGAATGAAAAAACAAACAAACACATACAGTAAGTGACTTGAGTTATAACATTAAATAAAAATTTAAGAAACTATCCCTTTATGGGAGCAAATAAGATACGAGAAGGAGCAGGTGGTGGCCTGGTGGTTAGGGAGTTTCCCCTGTAATCAGAAGGTTGTGGGGTTGAATCCCAGGACGTCAGTGGCACCACTGAGGTTCCCTTGAGCAAGGTACCGTTCCCACATGCTGCTCCCCGGGTGCTGTGTTCCGGGGTCCCCGGTGCTTCACTTGGTGAATGGGTTAAATGCAGAGAAAGAATTTCACACTGTGTGCTGTGCTGTGTCCACGTGTGACTATAAGCGCCCACTTTACTTTAAAATAAATGCATAGCTTCATATTAGACACACACTGGTGTTTTCCCACATGGACTTCAGCTTCCAGCAGATATATGTGAGGATCCTTCAAAACATGTGATTCCTGACATTTCCATTTTGAGATGAAACTTAAATTAAAATGTATTCTTATTTATAGAATGGTAGAATACTAAAGCCATGAACCCATGTTCTCATACTCACCTCCAGGAAAACCTACCAATAGCTACCGATCTTCTAACCTCCAGAAACATCCAATCCATCCTTACAAATTTTTGTTTCCAAATTTATAAAGACTTTAGCTCTGCCAAACTCTCACTAGAAAGTCATTTACATGTGTGCATTACGGAGCCGTCCCGGGCTGTTTCCTGAAACCTGCTCCCATCCAGCACCTCTCTTTGTACTACTCCTCCTCTGCTCTGGTGGAAAGTGAAAGAAACTGGTGGCGAAGAAGAGCAGTAGGAATAGCAACGCCCGGGGAAACAAGACAGCTGACCCTCTTCATCACCATCAGATTTGATGCTGATGATCACAGTGTTAAATGCTACATAGGTCCAGCCTATTTACAACTGTGTGGGCTTCTTTTTCTATTCTTTTTTATTTGATTTTATACAAACACACAAACACACATTTTATACAAACACTCAGAAAATGTGTAAACATAAAAAAACATCCAACCACGGCATTTAGAGTATAGTTGGATGTTTGGAATAGAGTTGTTCGTCCTCTCTGAGCATGTATGCAGTGATATCACTTTGTATAAACATCTATAAAAGACAAGAAGCAGGTGTTCCTTCACTCCAGCAGGTGTTCCTGTGCTCCTTATAGGATTGGGACTACCAGCAAGATGGTTTTACAAAACCCATGTTCCCAGTGAGGATGATGAAGACCAGTAGAGTTTCTGAACTAAACATGGCTCTTCTGTTGAGACTAGTTTTTTTTATTTCAGTTCTTGGAAAGAAATATTCCTAAATATTCCTAAACAGTATTTTTTGGCTTGGCTATGACACAGAATAGTGTTTCACAGCCCAGGTTCTGTGTGCCCCTCTGCTCTGCACACTTTACTTATTATTTGGTTCATTACTCCCAACACCCTTAATCCTACTATTAAACTAATAAGCAAGCCTTTCTGAGGTTCAAATAGGTGTATAAAGTAGGAAAAACACAAAACAATGGGGCAGTGTACCAAATGCTTCATTTAACGTCTCATTAGGGAACCAAAGTGATTCCTTTATGGCATCACCATATGGCACCCTTTGTTTTTAAGAGTGTATATAGTGGTATGCAAAAGTTTGAGCCCTTCTGGCCAGCTAACATGTTTTAATGAAATTCTAAATAAAAATATGTACACATTCTCTACAGAGAACATATTTACACTTTAATACACAATTACAGGTTCTTTGCTGAATTCACTATATTCGGAAGAATATAAAAAATGGTTAAAACATTCAGACTTTTGCACAGGCCAGTATTGCTGGCTACTGTTCTATTAGATCTCTATCTCACCTGAGAAAACAAATGTTGTTTTTAAGCTTGATTAGCTTATATATATGTTCGTGTTATATACGTGTTATATATATGTTCCAGGAACCTGCCTACATATGACATATAATGTGGACAGAAGCAGATTAAACAAGGAAGCCGATTCTAATCTTCCATTGAAATCTATGAACAGATAATAAGCATTGCATCATTTGGGCAAAGTATGGATCTCACACATGCTATCTTTTACAGTACAATTTGTTTCTGCAGGATAAATAGTTTTATATATTGTTCACTCTACAGTGGATCTACAGTGCATATTATTCAGTAGACTGACGACACACAAAATTACAACCTAGACCAATCCCATCTGAATGGGACATAAGTAACATTTCTGATCTCTCACTGACACCAATCAGCCACAGCATTAAAACCATGGTGATATTTTAGGCAGTGAACTATCAGTTTTTGAAGTTGATGTGTTTCTAAGCATCAAAAATAGGCAAACGTAAGGATCTGAGTGTCTTTGATAAGGGTTAATATGTGGAGGCTAGACAGCAGTCAATCAGAGCATTTCCAGAATGCCAGGTCTTGTGGGTGGTTTCACGTATGCAGTGGTTAGTGCCTACCAAACATGACCCGAGGAAGGACAACCGGTGAACTGGCGGCAGGGTCATGGGTGTCCAAAGCTCACGGATGCGTGTGGGGAGCGAAGGCTACAGAAGAGCTATGGTAGCCCAAATTGCTGAAGTTAATACTGGCTATGACAGAAAGTTGTCAAAACACACAGTAAAGTGTAAAGTGGCCCCTTATAGTCACGCGTGAACACACAGCAGCACAGCAAACAGTGTAAAATTCTTTCTTTGCATTTAAACCCATTCACCAAGTGAAGCAGTGGGCAGCCAGCAGCGCAGTAATGGGGACGCTACCTTGCTCAAGGGTACCTCAGTGGTGCCACTGGCAGTCCTGGGATTCAAACCCACAACCTTCTGATTGCAGGGGCAACTCCCTAACCACTAGTGAGACTACATAACCATAGACCTGTCAGTTTTCCAGTGCTGACCCCTGTCCACCACTGAAAGCACCTTCAGTGGAACAGAGTGACCTGGTCTGATAAATCACAGTATTTTACATCATGTGGATAGCGGTGTATGTGTTCCTTTGCTTACCTGGGGAAGAGAAGGCACCAGGATGCACTATGGGAAGGAGGACAGTGGAGGAAGTGGGATGCTCTGGGCAGTGTTGAGCTGAGAAACCTCTGGTCCTGGTATTCATATGGATATTATTTTGACTCATACCACTTAGTTAAACATTGTTGCAGACTAAGTACATTCCGTCATGGTAACGATATTCCCTAATGGCAGAGCAGAGCAGGATAATGTACCCCGCCTCACTACAAAAGTAGTAAATGAATGGTTTGAGGAACATGACAGACAGTTTAAGGAGTTGACTTGGCCAAATTCCCCAGATCCCAAACCGATCAAGCATCTGCGGGATGTGCTGGACAAACTAGTCTGATCCATAGAGGTCCCACCTCACAAATTATGAGAACTAAAGGATCTGCTGCTAGGTGGTTTTAAAGTTATGGCTGAACAGTATAGATGTCTTGAACAACATACTTTGTTTCTTTTGTTACTTTGCTCATAAATGGACACGACACAGCCTGTAATAGCGACACCGTTTGGTTGATTTGGCTCTGTTGTTCCGCACACTGAAGTTGAAGTAGAACAATGACTGTGACGTTAAAGTGCAGGTTGTCTGATTTAATGTAAGCACCTGCTAAGAGACTGAAATTATAGCCCTTTTTATAGTTGCCCCCCACCGATAAGCACGTAATTGTGTTTCAACTGGGAAGGAAAACATGCTCCAACATGGTTTTAACTGTTGATAATGACAGATAATGTCAGCAACCAGCACTTTTTTCCCCCCTACACCTCAGTTCCTCATGTTCAAATTACTTTAATTAGTTTTGATCCATCCTGACATGCTTACTGTGAGAGAGATGTCTGACTGTTTTTTATTGTTGCTAGATCTCCGTAAGTTCTATCTGAGCCAGGGAACCTCTCTGCAAAACAAATCTATTCCTGGGTGATAGGATTATGTTTTTTTTTTTTTTTTTAAACATTTAAAAAAAAAAAAACATTCGATCTGCAGAGTAAGAATGGCACAGTCACTCCAGCCTAATTATTTCATACATTCATTCAAGTTTCACTCTTATTTAAATAACACAATATAGTGACAATACAGTGATATGACTGTCTGTAGTTGTTTTATGTGCTTGAAGAACTTACGAAAAAATGTATTTAAAATAAATCTATTTTGAGCAAAGAAGCAATAACATCCAGCATAACGATTTCCCACTGTGTGGTTAGTATACACAGTTAGGTCTATAAGTAATTGGATATTGATGTAATTTTTGTCATTTTCTCTCTATATAGTGCCACAATGGAAAGTAAGCAGTCAAAATGTGACGTAAATATGGACTTTTAGCTTTAATTTAAGGGTGTTAACAAAGGTAATCCATTATGCTTTCAGAAATTACAGTCATTTTTCACAGAGTCCCTCAATTTTTAGAGGCTCAAAAGTAATTGGACAAGTGACTGACAAGCAGTTTCCTGGCTAGGTGTGGCCCGTTCCCTCATTATTCCAGGATGAATCAAGTATATAAAAGTTCTGGAGCTCATTCAAGGCACTGAATTTGCATTGTTCACTGGAACTCAATATGATGTTCAAAGAGGTGTCAGTGCAAGTGATAGAGGCTATTGATCAGACAGATAACTAAAACTTAAAAAGTAAATCAACAATTTGGTGCATTCTTGTTATGTTAATAAATCTGTGTCCCCATCTACATTCTGCTCCATGCCTGCATCTGTTACAATACACGTAACATTTTCTCAGTTAAAGACTTCAGAGTTTTTGAGCCACTTTCAGAGCTGGATAACTGTAGCTGTAGTTATTATATTTATATAATTTTGTTATTTCTTCTGCACAGTATCTTTAATGTTTTAAATCAACAATTTGGTGCATTCTTGAAAAGAAGGAATGCACAGGTGAGCTCAGTGACACCACAAGGCCTGGGAGACCACAGAAGACAACTGAAGTGGATGATCACAGAATTCTTTCTTCTGTGAAAAAAAGCTCTTCACAACATCCAGCCAGGTCAAGAGGAGGTAGGCGTATCACTGTCAAAGTCTGCAATCAAGAGACGCCTTCATGGATGTAAATATAGAGGGTTTTCCTTTAACAAACCACTTGTAACATTAAGAAACAGGAAGGCCAGATTACACTTTGCTATAAAAAGCCTGCCCAGTTCTGGAATAAGGCTCTTTTGACAGACGAAACCACGATCAACTTGTACCAGATGGATGGGAGGAGAAAAGTATGGAGAAAGAAAGGGTGATCCAAAGCATACCCCATCATCTGTCAAACATGGTGGAGTGTTATGGCATGGGCATGTATGATTGCCACTGATGTTTACTGATTGACATGGTTCATGATTCTAATTTATCCACTATATGGCCAAAAGTATGTAGACACCTGAACATCACACTGATATGAGCTTGATGACAGTTGGACATGCCAAAACTATTATTATTGAGCATTATTTTGGAGTTGCCCCATTGAGGCTTTGGAGTATTTCGGGACTGATGTTTGATGAGAAGGGCCTGGCTTGCAATCGATGTTCCCATTCATTCCAAAAGTGTTCAGCTGGGTTGAGGTCAGGGCTCTGTGCACGCCAGTGGTGCTCCTCCACACCAAGCTTGTCAAAGCACGACTTTATGGATCTTGCTTTATGCACAGGGGCACAGTCATGCTGGAACTGGAACAGGTCATCCCTAAACTGCATATAATTGAGAGCATATAATTGTCTAAAATGTGTGCTGTCGCATTAACATTACCAATCACTGAAACTAAGGGGCCAAGCTCAAACCCTGACCATTATCAGTCAGTGGGTTTCACTTGCTTAACCATGGATTACAGACTTTTTCTCACACCCATTTTCCGACCCCCCCCCCCTCCCCCAACTACGATTGGCTAATGACTCCAGAGCTGGACAGAGGAGACAGAGGGGATGTCCCAATAGAGCACTTAAAACTAATACTAACTAGTCTTTGAGTATGTAGTATGCATTTTTGTAATAAGCGTCAAATGCTCAAACATTCACAACGCATACTTAAAATTGGTCAATTTTTGAGTGTGTTGTTGATGGACACTATTGTCCCACAATGATGTGTGAAACTGAAGGAGGAGGAGCTACACAAGACTGTAAAGCAATCTTCTTAAAGCACCGGGGTGTTAAAAACCATTTGAGTTCATTTGTGTCAGAAAGTCCCCTCTACAGTAGCCTCCAGAGATATAGTCTGGTATGACATGCGTTGGCAAAGCAACACTCCATCACCTCCTGTTAGTACGAAATGGTGTAGTATGTTAATGTGTTAGTGTGCTAACAGGCCAAACTCACAGTGTTAGTGTCAGGCTAAACTATTAAGATTATTACGTAGTATATTCTTCGTATTACACCCTACATTATATAGGGTACAGTGCATAATTGGAACACACCCTAAAACAAGTGTTGATCTATCTAATGACATCTATGCAGCAAAAGCCAACCACAGTAAGACAAAAACATATCAGAGCATAAACTTTCAGTTGACTTATGTGAATGTGTCCAGCATATCTTAACACAGGAGCTGATGTTAAGTGCTATTCTTCTCTTGATGCGATCTCTAAAGTGAAATGCCAAAGCTCCAAAGTGAGAAGGATGAGCAGCAGCATAGCATTCCAGGTGCTGAGCCAACAGTTCAGAATAGAATGAACCAAAACAAGGAACTATGAGATACACTATATGGACAAAAGTATTGAGACTCCTGACCATTACGCCAACAGTTTCTTTAATGACATTGCATTCAAACACATAGACTTTACTATATTACTACTTGTCCAAAATGTCTTGGTCTGCTGAAGCATTAAGATTGCCCTTCACTGGAAGTGAGGGGCCTAGCCCAAACCCTGAAAAACAGGTGTGTCCCAATACTTTTGTACATGTTGTGTAGATACAACTGAGTATAAGCAAAAACACTGTCATGTTAGACTCCATCAGAAGTTTGAAGGGGGCTGATCAATGGAACTAGCTCCCATCCAATCAGAGCTGAGGGGGCGGGGCCTGTCGAAACACAAGCGGTTAGTTGACAAACGCAGCTCGTGCACTGTAGGAGAGACTCCATCCTGAGAGGAAGAGCCGTAATATACATGTGGACATCATCCATCCTGACTAAATACCTTGAGTAAAACAACAAAATATCATTTTCCACACACATTGGACGGCTCACTATTTAAAAAAGGTGAGTCGACTTTCTGTTTTTTTTTTTTTTTTTACGGGTGCGTCAGTACATTTTGCGTTAAGACTTCAAATGCATAGAATCAGAATCAGAAAACTTTATTGATCCCGGAGAAAATCATGCTTATGTTTTCATTGCAAAGACACATAGAGACAAGAAAAATATTGAATAGAAAGTCTATATAAATCCAATAAAAATCTGCAGAAAAACGTCAATATGAAATACTCTATGCTAAATACACAAATACTATAGATAAGTAACTTACAGTTAAGTGAATTACTGATATCACAGATGGTAGTTAGGAGTATGTTACTGCATGTAGTAGAGATCAGTAGTATGTAAGTAATATTGATAGTTAACGTTTCGATTTGTGCAATATGTATATTTTATTGAACTGAATTATTTACAGTTTTTATTTAGGATTGATGTGTGTGAGTTATACGTTTTAATGTGTGAGAGTTAATTTTTCCTTCAGTTGTGCTTCTAATTTTTGCTTTTAGCCAGTGTTTTAATTAATTAAAGCCTTTCAAACCATAGTATGATATTTAACACTGTGAACATATTGTCCGTTCTGTGGAGCAGACTTTCTTTCTTTTTTGCATTATGTTCTACAAACTGTTTTAAACTGAATATTCTCCCTCTAGAGAAAGAGCTTAATACAATTACAGGTCTGATCACTTTGCACTGTTGTTTGAATTGATAAACTAGTGTGCATGAAGACTGTGGGTGGGTTTTGTTGTCTTCTACCAGCAGGGGGCAGCATCAGTTCAGAACAATAATCCAGACGAAAGGGGTTCCACAGATTCTAAAGCAGAGCTTTGAAAATACAAGAAGTGTAGATTGGATTATAACATAAAAAAATCACTTCTTGTTCTGTACCACCCCAACAGATTGAGCAAATACATTCACATTTGATCTACCAAACACAGACTTCAATATTAATCAAGATTCTGGTTTCCCATTGCTTATTGTTTGGGTGTAAGAAAGGACATAGTTGTTCTTTTGATTGGATGTCTTCCATAAAGAGGGCATTTACCGTCTTTTGTTTTTGACCTAGTGCTGGAGCTGTTAATTCATTCCCATTCAAACTGACAAGGCGGTGTCACTCTGAGTGGTTCATCTGAGAACTCGTCACTTGCTGTTAACTCAAGTCAAGTCAGATCAGTGTTGAGCTTGCAGGGATAATCCATGAAAACAGTCTTGAATATTCATGTTGTTTTTATGACCACTCTTCTGTTTTTTATGTTGCAACATCTGAAGTGCTGTGAATCGTAAAAAAAAAAAATCTCTTGCTTTTTATTGTGGCACCATATCAAACGTGAAACGTGTATTATGTTTGATGGAATGCCACCTCCACTCCGCCTCAAGTCAAAATGACAGGAGGAGACATTTGTAAGTTTGTAGTAACAAGTGACGTCAATCAAACGCTGATCTTCCAAAGCAATGCAACACTTGCATAAACCGTGAATACAGAGGAACGTTAGCTCCAAATGAGAGTGTTCATGCCTGGGAATCAGAATTCAGGCATAAACATGCCAGGTGCTGCCTTGGCATGTTACTAACCTGCCCATGTTGTGAATCAAATATATGTTTGAGTTTCTGTTCTGTTTCTTCTCATAGCAAATTTGCCACTTCACAATGGTCTATGGCCAGACATTGGGCAAGGAGTGCAGCTTTATATACAGATTAGTGGCACAAAGGTTTATAAAAGCATACACTGATCAGCCATAACATTAAAACCACTGACAGATGAAGTGAATAACACTTATGATCTCATTACAGTTTCACCTGTCAAGGGGTGGGATATAAGTGAACAGGCAATTCTTGAAGTTGATGTGATGGAAGCAGGAAAAATGGGAAAGTGTAAAGATCTGAGTGACTTTAACAAGGGCCAAATTGTGGTGGCTGGGCCAGCGCATCTCCAAAACAGCAGTGGTTACTACCTACCAAATGTGGTGCAAGAATGGACAACCAGCGACAGAGTCATGGTGCATGTGTGGATCAAAATGTGAGGATCCCATAGAAGAGCTACTATAGCATGAATTGTTGAAAAAAGGGGTCGCTGACCATAACAGAAAGGTGTTGGAACACACATTGCATGGCACCTTGCTTTATATGGGGCTGCCTATCCACAGACCGGTCAGAGTGCCCATGCTGACCCCTGTCCACTGCTGAAAGTGCCTATAATGGGCATGTGAGCATCCGAACTGGACCAAGGAGAAATGTAAGAACGAGGTCTGATGTATCAGGTTTTTTTACATCATGTGGATGGCTGGGTATATGAGTGTCACTTACGTATGAAAGAGATGATACTAGGATGCACTATAGAGGCAAGCCAGTAGATGCGGTATTCTATTGTTTTTTAATTTTTTGGCTGCTTTTATCTTGTTCTGTCCACTTTCTGCCGTGACGATGCAAATTTCCCACTTGTGGGACTAATAAAGGATTATCTTATCTCTTATCTTATCTTAGATGTGGTACTCTGGACAATGTTATACCAGGGAACCATTGTTCCTGGCATTCATGTGGATGTTACTTTGACACAAACTATCTACCCAAGCATTGTTGCAGACCAGGTACACCTCCTCATGGCAACAGTATTTCCTAATTGCAGTGGAGTTTTTCAGCAGGATGATGCGCCTTGACACACGGCAAAAACTGTTCAGGAATGGTTTGAGGAACATGACAAAGAGCTCAAAGTGTTGCTTTGGCCTCCGAATTCCACAGATTTCAGTCCAATTGCATATTTGTGGGATGTGCCGGACAGACTAGTCCTATCCATGGGGGCCCCACCTCGCAGCTTACAGGACTTAAAGGATTTGCCGCTTATGTGCTACACACCACAGCACACCTTCAGAGATCTTGTGGAGTTCATGCCTCGATGGATCAGAGCTGTTTTGGTGACATTAGGGGCTCCTAAACAATATTAGGCTGGTGGTTTTATTGTTATGGCTGATTGGTGTGTAATAAAATGTAATAAATGACAAGCATACATTAGCAATGTGGCAAAACATTTAAGGGATTTAATTTTATTCAACCCATTTCTCACCACAGGACGTGAGCACATGTAAATAGCCATAAAGCGATCAAGCTTGTTCAGTCCAGAAAGCTTGAAGCACAACAACAGGGGTACAATAGGTTTTCATTTTAGACTGGCTGCTACTTTCCTTCCAACCGCTGTCAGACTCCACAACAAAGTCCTTGCAGCTGACCACACACTATAGACTAACAAACACACACATCCAATACACCATGGCAATATTTCTTTAGAGTGCAATTTTCTGAGGCAACATGAGCAATCTTTGGGGTGGAATATTATATTATTATTATTATTATTATTATTATTATTATTATTATTACAAGGTGAAATGTGCAATTTATAATGTGCAAGTTATAATGTGCAGTTCTTCTGGTGCATTATTACTGTTCTTGTCAATGCCTGTCACTCCATATATATATATATCCACAGTGTTCTACATATATTTATAAATCCACTCTGTACGTATATACACACATATACTCAATGTGTACATACATACATATACTTATCTAAGTTTACATATATACATATATATACATTTATATTTTTCAATACACTCATCCATATTTATATTTCCAGATTGTTTGTATAGTGTGCTTTTTATACTGTACTGTTGGTATAGTTTTTATTCTGTTGTTTTTAATTTTTGCAGCTCTTGTCCACTTTCTGCCGTGACAATGCAAATTTCCCACTTGTGGGATTAATAAAGGATTATCTTATCTTATCTTATCTTACTCTTGATACTGTAAAATAGCCTGAACCTTTAACGTGAAGCAGGCAAGTTTGTAGTTTGGACTTCCCAGAGATTTTAGTCTGCTACATCATTTAGAACTGCAGACAGATCCATAATTAGTAGCACACTTAGTAAAGATGGCAAAAATGAGTCAGGAAAATTGTTCTTTGTGGTTATTGCATTCGCACTGAAAATATTAGAAGAAAACTACGGTGGCCCTGAAGTGCAAACCACACCAACAAATTACTAAACACAACAACAAATTGAGAAACACAAACTAA
>JBBPCZ010014567.1:0-10914 GCA_037974445.1 Brycinus macrolepidotus
GTCTTTGTTCTGCTTGAATGATTCACACGTAGGTCACTGTGTGTCTTAACAAACAAAAACATTCCTCTGAAACTGGTTAGGTTCAGGGACTGGACTGGAAATGAGAGGCTTTGAAAGTCCTTCAGGAAGCCTGGAGAACTGCTCCTCAAGACCACATTAAAATACAAGAAAGTCTGGATCTCTGGAAGCAAAGTATGAAGAAATTAGGTTTTTTTGCACAGTACTGTATGTGCCATAACTTTTGCACAGGCCGCACTGTAGGTTTCAATTTCCCCCCACAGTTTTCTGTAGAGGACATATTTTCTTGCATTTTGACAAGGGGCACCAACACTTTTGCACACCACTGTAATTGTAGACATTTTATTCCTAACAGGAGCTTCCTGGCCCATGATTTTTATGTTATGCTCATTTGTTGGAAATAATGTTCTCCATGTTGTCTTTGATAACTTCTTTCTGGTTCTCAGGGGAACCTACATAAAATACGTGAGGAACCAGCTGCATGAGACGGAGGTCCACGAGCGGCAGTGGGTCAACAGCGACTTCAACTTTGACAATGTGCTGAATGCCATGCTCGCGCTCTTCACCGTCTCCACACTGGAGGGCTGGCCAGAGTGAGTCTGGAGGAAAGCATGTTCTGCCCCTGCCTCTCTGAACAGAGCTGGACTTAAGGAACATGAGGAACCTCTGCAGACGCTCTTTGGTGTGACCCAGAATTCCCTTTGCCTGCCCACAGGTTGCTCTATACGGCAATAGACTCGAATGCAGAGGACCAGGGCCCGATCTACAACAACCGGGTGAACATCTCCATATTCTTCATCTTCTACATCATTGTCATCGCTTTCTTCATGATGAACATCTTCGTGGGTTTTGTCATCGTCACCTTCCGAGAGCAGGGGGAGCAGGAGTACAAGAACTGTGAGCTGGACAAGAACCAGGTAACCAGCCGTGATCCTAGTGTACAGAATGAGATCAAATTTATTAACAATTCATTCACTCAGAGGGGAAATTACAACGTACAGAATTCTGAAACACGAAACTGCAGTGTATGGAAATTACACAATCACAAGTTAACGCTTTATTCATTCCCAAAGGGAAGTTAAATTGTATGTAATACTGAAGTGTGCGGAACTCTGAAGTGTGCAGAATTCTGAAGAGTATGTAAAGCTAAAATGTATAGAATATCAGTAGATAATTTCTTAGCACTTTATTAATTCCTGTAAGGAACGTTTGCGGATTGCAAAAATGTACAGAATGCTAAAGTTTAGGGAATTGTGCAGAAGGTGTACGGAAAACCGAGGTGTATAGATTCTGATAATTTCCTGAAGGGAAATGAAATTGTACAGAATGCAGAAGTGTGTGGAATTCTGTGCTTTCATGTAAGCTGTTAGCATTCTCCTCCAAGCGTGTTGAGGCTGCTGTTTGAGAAGATGTGGTGGAGCTTCATGTCTCAGATTAAGCCTCAGATTAGGCCTTCACCCTTGGTGGAACCATGTCGCTGGGGGGAAACTGGACACAAATAAACCGAGAAGAAAATTTTTCCACAGGTCTAAAAAACCCAAATGCAGTGGTGTTGTGTGTGTGGCTGCATCAAGTGAAGTAAATCTGTTCTGCTGTAGAACAGAAACGTGTATGAAACGTGACACTGTTGAGTTGATACTGTAGGAACATCAGACTACTTTGATCATCGTTGACCATTTGTCCTTTTTGATGACCATTTTAGAGTTTTTCTTGTAGTTTATCAGGTTTTCTGTTTCTCCCTCTCTCTCCAGCGCCAGTGTGTGCAGTATGCCCTGAAGGCTCGGCCACTGCGATGCTACATCCCAAAGAACCCGTACCAGTACCGAGTCTGGTACCTGGTGACCTCCTGCTACTTTGAGTACCTCATGTTCTTCCTCATCATGCTCAACACTCTGTGTTTGGGAATGCAGGTGTGTTTTCCTCTTGCTACCCTGTAAAACACACACACGCAGTGGTGTTAGAAAGTTAGTGAACCCTTCAAGATTATCTTCCACAAAAATCTGGCCAGATGAGATCTTTATCAAAGTCATAACAGCAAGCCAGTAAACCAAAGAACACAAACAATTATGTTGTTTTTTCATTTATTGAACAAAGTGATCCAACATTAAATGTCTTTGTTGAATGTATGTGAACCTCTAGTTCAGTAGTCACCAACCCACCTCCTGGAGAGGTGATCTAACATGCAGACCCTCCCTCTTACTTAATGCTCTAGCCAGTCAGGGACTTCTGAAGAAGCTTGTCATGAAGGTGGAGCGCATACAAACAGAAAATTAAACGCCATTGTCCACTTCCCCAGGAGTGGCTGTCCAACAGGAATAACTTCAAGAACAAGCATGTAACATTCTGGGAGAACCCCAAAGAACCCTGAGGTTACAAATAAATGTCTGCAAACCCATGAGTCCACCATCAGACGACCCACCAACATCTTCTGAGCTGAAGCACTTCTGTAAAGAGGAGTGGACCAAGGTTCCTCATCAATGTTGCAGGATCGATCAGCGGTTACAGGAAACCTTTGACTGAAGTCACTGGTGCTCAGAGGGCTCACAAAGTTCCTTAAAGCAGAGGTTCACACACTTTTACTGGATCCACTGAAGATCTGATCACATTTTAGTTCTGATTTATGTAGAAATATGGATCATTTGAAAGGGTGCATTCAGCACCACTGTATCCGAAGAGCTTTGGCTGTTAAAGAGCCCATATCATGAAACGCCAACCCATAACGCTCCCTGAGTGAGGCACAGCCAGTCAGAACAGACCTCATTACTCATGCAATTATTGGTATTTCCATTTGTTACTTTCCCTAATGCCCAGTTATTGTTATTTATACTCGTCACTGATGTCTAACGTGGAAAACTGGTGTCTACACTACACCCCCCCCCCCAATGAATACATGCACACACTTTTTCCTGTTTATCTTTTCTTTTTTTTACCTTCCAGCTTATTTATTTAAATATTTTAGATTGCGTTACTGTTGACCATCTAATCTGTTCTAAAGGATAAACAGAGGTTATAAAGTGGTTGTGAATTGTGACTGTTTTAGGTTCGTGAGCCCATAAGTGGATGAAAACAATGTGGGCTCTTTAACTCTTTGAACACGGGGAAATTGATTGATGTCTTTGTTCTGTATCACAGCACTGTAAGCAGTCAGAGTACATCACCAAACTGTCGGACATCCTGAACCTCATCTTTACGGTCCTCTTCACCATTGAGATGATCGTCAAGCTCATCGCCTTTAAAGCAAAGGTAATTCCTGATTGTTTATACCGCATGCAAAAGCTAGAACGTTTTCCTCTAAAACCCAGGTCTCGCTCTTCAACTGCAGGGTTACTTCGGAGACCCCTGGAACGTGTTCGACTTCCTCCTTGTGGTCGGGAGCATTGTGGACGTCATCCTGAGTCAGGTTGATGTGAGTATGCTGAAGAACATCTGGAGAAGTGGTGTTTCCTCATAATGTCAGACCCAAACGTCTAGAACGTTGTGGTAAAACCTTCCAGAACAGGCAGTGACTGTGTGTATTTTAAACCTGCATCCAGATACACCATTTCCAGAGACAAGCAGAGGCGGTCAGTACCTGCTCACAGGACAGTTAGAACTTCATAACCAGCTCCAGACTCATCTCACCGCTCGGCCTGTGTTTGAGTCGCCGCTTTTCCACTGGCACAAGGAACCGCGCTGTACCCTGAACAAATGTTTTTCCATTAGAAATAAACCAACCCGTACCCGAGTTGAACCCGAGCTGCTCAACGGCACGGCCGAAAGCGGGCTGCAGCCGAGCTGACTGCATCACTGCTTTCTGATTGGTCGAAATGTTATCACAACATGGAAAGAGGCCATTGTTAAATACGACCATGACTGTCTGCTTGGGCTGAAGATAAATTTCAGAAGGAGTTTTCTATGATGTGAAAAAAATTATCTTTAACGCTGTGAGAAACGCGAAGGTGATCCAGGACATCACTAACAAGTTAGCTGGGATAGGTTTTCATAAAGAATGCAGAGAAAAAATTAAAAACTCAAACAAGAACCATAAATAATAAAAGACCACAATAACAAAAGCAGCTATGACAGAAAAACTTTTTGATGGTTCGACTCCATGGACGCGGTTTTGGAACGACCGGCCATAAACTGCGTGGAGAGAATTGAGTCAGAAACTCTGTTACCAGACTGAGATACACTGGAACATCAAAGCGTGATACAACTTCAGTACCATCTCAGAATAGTTTAGATACAGAACGGTTCCTGTAGACCTGTGGAAAAGCGCCTAGTGATGGTCACCTCATCTCACTTCATGGTCCTGAAATGCCACGAAGCACCAGTTTTATTCAGCTTCACCTCCCCCAGCTGTTTTAATCTCACCACCGCATGCCTGAGGTTCTCCAGGACACTGTTTATTATGCCACCCCTCACTGTCTGCTGTGGGCTTATTACAGTGTTATAGATCAAATCTGTTGTATTTTTGCATCATCTGTCTTTAAATCTTCCATCCACTCTCACCTCTGTCCCTCCCGGCCGCGCTGTGTCTCCTCCAGGCTGCTCTGGAGTCCAGCGGGGGACTGTACTGCCTCCACGGCTGCACTGTAAATATCAGTCTGCACTGCATGGGTCCTGCTGTGTGACTGTGTGGCTCATTCTAATGCCTCTAAGCTCGAATGCAGCGCGTGAAGAGAAAAGACTCTCATGCTTGCAGGAGTTTAGTTAACAGGTGTGATTAAAGGGCCAGTGTCCTACATTTTGCTTGTTTGGTTTCACTGTGTTATGTGTTCATGGTTGAAATGACGATAAACCTGCTTGACTTGACTTGACTTCTGTCCCCACCTATCAAGTCAATTTATGATATTTGTGTGTTTTTTTTTTCTTTCGGTTAATCACTCTATATTGGTTCACTTTAAACAAATACAAGACAAACAAACAAATGTGATACTTTAGGGGTCAGGAAACAGAAAACAGAAAGGGGGGATAACAACAGAATAAAATGATGGAGGGTAAATACAATATACAGGCAGTGAGTGAAATATTTTCCACAATTTAGCACATATAGCTTTGATCGGAATCCTGTGGATAAAGCACATTAGGAGTTGAAACACTCCTTATAACCTCAGTGAGTGGGTGGGGCTAAACTGCTGCACCACAGATAGGTGGGTATATGTAAATGTGCTGGTTTTTGTGATGTCCATAGATTCCATTAATGGACTGAGCAGACCGTGAAAAGTTCTTTCGTTTAAAAAAAAGCAGGAATGTGTGTTTTTGCATTATAAGGGCCCTTTAAAACTATTGTGTGATATTAATCTAATCAGCTCCGGAATGTTGACTGTGGTGTTAATTTACTGTCTGTTGGTCTAAAACATTCCCAACACTTTTCCCCGGTTCTCCTTTCTGCATGCAGCCGCTCTAGCTGGGCTGCTGACAGCAGAACAGGACGGAGGATTCGGTTCACTTTTAAACAGAAGGGCTTTTTAAAGGCTGTTGTGCTGTGAAATAAAATGATTGGAGACATTATTGCATACTTGGCCATGAAAATGCCAGGATTGGTCATATATTTTTTTTTTACCATATCTTTTCAGGAAACAAACCCAATGCAGGCCATTGCTGTAAGTGTGCTGTAATATTTCTCTATTAATGCCGAATATTTTATTTTCTTCACTTACTAACCTCTGCCTCTTCGCTCGCAGTACGAGGAAAACGCTCGAGTCTCGATCACCTTCTTCCGGCTCTTCCGTGTGCTGCGTCTGATCAAGCTGCTGAACCGCTCGGAGGGCATTCGCAACCTGCTATGGACTTTTATCAAATCCTTCCAGGTCAGACTGGGAGAACTGGGAAGACTGGTTCATCCCTCAATTCACAGATTACTGTACTGTAATATTATAGTCTGAATAATCTCTTCGATGTTTCAGACGTCCACAGAGCTCCACAGACCCCAGATCAATCAGCCGAGTCGCGTTTGGGTCCAAATGGAGCTACGAGGCTAACATCGCTAACAATAGAAATCAATAGTCACCCAAATCTTTTACTGTAAACACAAACCCAAAACTTCTCTGGACCCTCAAACCACATCCAGCCGTTCATCAAGGACTTCTGGACGTGGTTTAGGTCACAGCATGACTTGACTGTGAGCTTATTATGCTGAACTATTCTTTTAAATAAGCTTTCTCTCTCTCTCTCTCTCTCTCTCTCTCTCTCTCTCTCTCTCTCTCTCTCTCCCTCTCTCTCTCTCTCTCTCTCTCTCTCTCCCTCTCTCTCTCTTTCTCTCACTCTTCTTCCAGGCGTTTCCTCATGTGGCTCTCCTCATAGTGATGCTCTTCTTCATCTATGCCGTCATCGGGATGCAGGTGAGTTTCCCTGTCCTTCCGTCTCCAGCACTGTGGTCACACGGGGGCGTGTTTTCAGTTGAGGGGTGACCCTAACCCTAACCCTAACTTTAAGCAGGATATTTATGCTGTTTTATATTTACCTGTTTTGGTTATTTACATAAAAACATGGCATAACATTCTAGAATGTAACTATAGGCAGATATGCAGTCACAAAATTCTTGACTAATTTTATGCAAACAAATGCAAATTATTGACAAAAACAACATGTATTTAAAACATGGAACAGTAATATGTTAGGTGATTTAGACTTTTTCTTAATGTAAATTTTAAAAAGACAGGACTGGGCCGCTTTGGGTCACAGAAGTCACCTACAAGTCCCTGAGCCCCCTCACTCCCTGAACCTCTGCTTAAACCTGCTCTTACCGACTTTATTAAGCAAGTACCTTGCTGGTACACCTGAGCTACAGCTCTTATGTTCATGTGTACAGATTTTTGTTAGCCATCCTTTAGCCCTTCCGTTTCTGAAACAGAAGCACTGCTGGATCACTATTTTTGGATGGAGATGGAGGGCATGGTGTTGGGCCGAAAGATGAGGTGGAGGGTGAAGTGGGGGCTGATGGATGGGACGGAGGGAGTAGTGATGGGTGGGAGGGAGGGAGTAGTGATGGGCGGGACAGTGGGAGTAGCGATTGGTGGGATGGAGGGAGTAGCGATGGCGGTGACGGAGGGAGTAGCGAAGAGCAGGACGGAGGGAGTAGCGATGGGTGGGATGGAGGGAGTAGCGATGGGATGATGGACAGGTCAGAGGGCATGACGAGGGGCTGATGGACCTGTCAGAGGGCGTGGCAAGGGGCTGATAGATGGGTGGAGGGCGTGGCGAGGGGATGATGGACAGGTCAGAGGGCATGACGAGGGGCTGATGGACCTGTCAGAGGGCGTGGCAAGGGGCTGACGGATGGGTGGAAAGAGTAGCGATGGGAGGATGGACAGGTCCGAGGGCGTAGCGAGGGGCTGATGGATGGGTGGAGGGCGTGGCAAAGGGATGATGGACAGGTCAGAGGATGCACTGAGCAGCTGGTACGTGATAAACTGATCTCGTCTCCTCTGATCTTGCCGTTCCTCACTAGGTGTTCGGTAAAATCGCCCTGGTGGACGGAACAGAGATCAACCGCAACAGCAACTTCCAGGCGTTCCCACAAGCCATTCTGATCCTGTTTCGGTGAGTCACATGTTTCCTAGATGACTCTGTGATCTGAGGTTTTGCAGAACAGAACAGGTGTGGGTGATTCTGACCTCTGATTGGCTCTGCAGGTCGGTGACGGGCGAGGGCTGGCCGAAGCTCATGCTGGCCTGCATGTCTGGGAAGCTCTGCGACCTGAACTCGGACTTCGCCCCCGGGGAGGAGCACAGCTGCGGAACCAACTTCGCCGTCTTCTACTTCCTGAGCTTCAACATGCTCTGTGCCTTCCTGGTGAGAGATTCTCCTTCACCTCCACCAACAGGTCTCACAGAGGACACTGTTCCATATCTAGGAAACATCTGATCAACTCTGCTGATCGTTTATTGATCAAACTCGTCCTGTAGATTATCAATCTGTTCGTGGCGGTGATCATGGACAACTTCGACTACCTGACCCGCGACTGGTCGATCCTGGGTCCACACCATCTGGACGAGTTCAAGAAGATCTGGGCGGAGTACGATCCTGAGGCCACGTGAGTCAAACCCACCAAACAGAAACCCTCTTTCTGTGTTTTTGTTGATTTTCTGAATGTGTAGAAAGTGCAACATCTTCTACAGAGGCACACTTTTAATGCACATTTACAGTTAACTGTGTAATATAAAATCCAAAAGTAAAAGCAAAAGTCGAATTTTTTCAAGTATGTTATGGAAATAAATGGAAATTGTGCACTAAAATTTGCAAAAAAATGCAAAAAAACGTATTTGTGTGTCACTGGAAAGGATATAAGCATATTTGCAATTAGAAAACATGTTATTTGACAGTACGACATCCGCCCAGCTTTCAAAACACTTTTTTAAAACTAAAACCAGTAAAATCAGTCATTTTTTTCCGAACTGAAGGGGCCGGATTAAACACCTGGACGTGGTGACTCTGCTCCGGAGGATCCAGCCACCTCTGGGCTTCGGGAAATTCTGCCCCCACCGCTCCGCCTGCAAGGTGAGTAGTTCTGGGAACAGCAGGTCCAGCTTCTTGTCAAAGCACCAAAAAAGTCAGATTCTACTGTAATTACCTGTAAAATTATTGGCAAAGTGGGTGGTGTTTCATGCAGTCCTGAATATTGTAATGAATGGGGGGGTGGAGCATCCCAGCATTTCCTACAATTTGGTTAGTTTTGTTAATTTGCTTTAATTTGTTCACCTGCAATTCAATTTACGTTTTTATTTCACTTTTAAAATATTATTCCAGGCCGAAACACACATTTAAATGCATTTACATGCGTTTATCCGTTCTAACCAGGATGGTGTTTTGTGTTTCAGTGAACCAGTTCATCCCGTAATGCATTCATTCTGAGATATTTTCAGGTTGTTTATCGCTGTGTCGTCTTAATAAGTACAACACACTTAATAAGTGAACCACTCCTTTTATAATTTTTTGCACAGTCATAAAAGGAGCGGTTCAGGATACATTTCACTGCGTGTTGTATTTGCATAACCATGCATGTGACAAATAAAGAATCTTGAATCCTGAATCTTGAACAACTGTAATGTGATGTTCAGTCCTGCTGTGATTGATGAACAGATCTACACTGTTGTACAAATCAGCTCTATTTAGAATTTAGGGCCATCACTAATGATTTTAGTAACTGAATAATGTAGTGATTATAAATAATTTAATCAAATATACATATTTTACAACAGCAAACTTTTCATTTTACTTCATATAAACAAAATTTGTAACTATAAACATAAACATTTTTTGGGATCCTGCTGGTGTGGGTTTCCTCCCTTTCTGTGATGCTCACAACAGTGCCCCTTGTGGAGAATGTTCAGACTGCTGATAGCAGCTTTATAATGATGCTGCCTTATAATGATTTGATATTGTTTAAACTAAAAATCATTTAATATAAACATAACATAACATAAATTGATTCATGTTTTAAATATAGCATTCATGACAGTCCTATTAGAAATACAATAAAGTATTTAAATTTGAATAATAATAATTGTGTAAAATTGTAAAATTGAAAATGCTGCCAGTATTTTTTACAGTGATAACGAGGTTCCAGGTCTATCTATAGACTTCTCTTTCTTTTTTATTGACAGCATCTGATATCCATGAACATGCCCCTGAATAGCGATGGAACCGTCACCTTCAACGCCACGTTGTTTGCTTTAGTCAGAACAGATTTGAAGATTAAAACTGAAGGTCTGAAATGCCAGAGAAAACCTATAAAGTCATAAATACAGCCTGTAGCACCGGTTTTATATAGAATTATCTCACAGAATATCCTGTGTATGTCTGTCAGGCAACTTTGAGCAGGCTAATGAGGAATTAAGGCTCATCATTAAGAGCATCTGGAAGCGGACCAGTATGAAGCTGCTGGACCAGGTCATTCCACCTATTGGAGGTGAGCTACCCCAGTCCAGTCCAGCCCCCTTTGCATGCATCAAAGGAGCAGTTTGGTTGAAAAGTCAGACCTCCACGGTGCTCCACTGACCCCAGAAAAGTAGTTTGAGTGCCCTCTAGTGGAAAATGTTCAGACTGCTGATAACGGCTTTAATGATTTGTAGATTCCCTGTTTATCCTTCCAAATTTCAAGGCAATCACTAATCTAAAAAATTGTTACATTTGAATTGATTTGCTTTTTTTAATCTGTCTGTAAGTCTGTAAGATTGTAAGTCTGTAAGTCTGTAAGATTCTCTAAGATTTCTTAAGCTGGATCAGACATGAGGACGTGGTTTAGGACACAGTATGACTCACTGTGAGCTGTAAAACTGAACTGAACTTCTTCATTAAGGTGGATCAGACTTGAGGACGTGGTTTAGAACACAGTATGACACTGTGAGCTGTAAAAATGAACTGAACTTCTTCATGAAGGTGGATCAGACTTGTGGACGTGGTTTAGGACACAGTATGACCCACTGTGAGCTGTTTTGTAGATCTGGACAGTTTCTTGGCTCTGATTGAGATGTTTTGTGATTCGCTGTAGAGGACGAAGTCACTGTCGGGAAGTTCTACGCCACGTTTCTGATCCAGGAGCACTTCCGTAAGTTTATGAAACGTCAGGAGGAGTATTACGGCTACCGGCCCACGAAGAAGGGCGCAGCAGAGATTCAGGTACCACAGCCATCGCTGCACGCGGAATCAAATTAAGATAAATATTAAGATGAATATTACCTGAAAATAGTAAGATAAATATTAAGATAAATACTACCTGAGAATATATTAAAAGAATTATTAAGATAAATATTACCTGAGCATATATTAAGCTAAATATTAAGATAAATATTACCTGAAAATAGTAAGATAAATATTACGATAAACATTACCTGATAATATATTAAAAGAATTATTAAGATAAATATTACCTGAGCATATATTAAGCTAAATATTAAGATAAATATTACCTGA
>JBBPCZ010014672.1:0-14827 GCA_037974445.1 Brycinus macrolepidotus
TCCGTTCCAGTTCATCCCAAAGGTGTTGGATGGGGTTGAGGTCAGGGCTGTGTGTGGGCCAGTCAAGTTCTTCCACAATTAACTCATCTAATCATGTCTTTAGGGATCTTGCTTTGTGCACTGGGGCACAGTCATGCTGGAATAGAAAAGGTTCTTCCCCAAACTGTGTCTGCAAAATTGGAAGCATGGTATTGTCCAAAATGTCTTGGTACGCTGGAGCATTAAGATTGCCCTTCACTGGAAGTAAGGGGCCTAGACCAAACCCTGAAAAACAGGTGTGGCCCAATACTTTTGTCCATACAGTGTATTTACTGTCTCTAATCAGCAAGTGGTCACTGCCATAGAAAAAAAATGCGATCTGCCTCACCAAGTGTTGTCAGTCAAATCCACATTTCAAAACTGCACACTCAGCCTAGCAGCAAGTATTATTCGCAAAGCATTAGCGGATGCATGAAGTATATTTGGTGCGGACGTGAAGGGCGGCGTGATGATGTGTGTGCAGTACTTAGCTAGAGAAGTGCTGCCAGGCTTGTGATTAAGTGAGGAGCAACTGGCTCTAAATCAGAAGTGTTCTTGCAGCACACACCCCTATCTAACTTCCAGAACTGGAGCATTATGAGAGTGAAATATTTTCTTGTTTCATCTCCGCGCCAAATCAGCACAGCTGTTTTTTTTTCTCTTTGACGTCAAACGATGAAGCTTTGCAAAAAAGCTGCAAAGCCCTTAACTTTGGCTGCCAACATCACAGCTCCATCTGCACTGATAAATAGGGCCATGTGGCATTATAAACAAGCCCTGAAAATGAATTGCAGCATTTCCTTCAGACACTGTCATTGTACTAATGCTGTACTATTGAAATTTAATTATCTAATCACATAATTACATAAATTTATTTTTTTATGTAACCTAACACAGCTGAAAAATACCATTCATTAATTTACATTTTATATAACTTTCTTTGTTTCAATGTCAGGAAATTACAAAAACATCAAAAATATAATAAAACAGAAATAAGTTTTTTTCTTACACAAAGCAAGACTGTATAATTATAATGTTATATTTAAATTCAAATTACAATACAATTAAAAAGAAAACTTTTCTATTTATGCACACAAATGTGGTTTTGATGTAGCGAGAAATGTTTAGTTACATTACAACATGCTCTAGGCTTCAACAGCTACAACAACAGCTGGATTAACCATATAGGCCATACAGGCTAGAGCCCAGGGCCTTACAAGGGTACGATCATTTTAAACAACTTTTTGCCCAACAAGCACCTGTGATCTCAGCTAGGGGTTGCAGTGGGTGGGCTATATAAAGTTTGTTTGGTGTAAGGCAGGTCAGGGCTGCTGACTTTTGGATCTTTTTTCAAATTCTTTAGGCATTTCTCAATATGCATTTTCTCTGCACTTGTGGTTAGTTACTCTCTAAGTATGATTCCAGTTCAAAGTTTGAAACTAGCCAAGTACAGATAAAATACCGGAAGTGTCTCGGGTTTTATCAAGGATGCATCAAAAGGGGACTTGTGTGGACTTAATTCTACACATTTTATTAAGGTTTTATACGACTTTTTGGACTACTTCCATGATAACTACCAACTCTTACAATTCTTTCCCACCCAGTGGTCCTTTTATAGACACATGTTGTGAATATTTCATTTTTAATTCATATTTTAGATGAAAAAGAGCACAGGCAATTTAGTGTATTGTGTTTCATGCTGTTTTATTGCAAATATCAGTTAGCTGAGAATGCAGGGTCTCAAGCCTCAAGTCAAGACTCACGAGCCAAGCTGGGCTCTGATTTCAGCTGATACTAGCAAAACCTACAATCTTACTTCAGTCTCTTAAGCTATCATTGGGGTGGTAGTACCCTAGTGGGTAAAACACTTGCCTGTGAACCCGATGACCACAAGGTTGCAGGTTCAAACCCCCCACTTTCTACCATTGTGTCCTTGACCAAGACACTTAACCCTCAGTTGCTCCAGGGGGACTGTCCCTGTAACTAATGTTTGTAAGTTGTTCTGGATGAGGGTATCTGCCAAATGCAACATTATCATTATTTTCATCAAGTGTATGTTAAATCTTCATCCAAAGTGGCTTCATATTTTTCACAGCCTAGGGCCACTAAATTGTTTAATTGCTTATAAAAGTTAAATCAGTTTGAAATATGTTAAATCGGTTTGAAAAGTGCTTCAAAAGTTTCATTTAGTTGTTGTTTAGTGGTTTATATGTGTGTTCTCCTAGGCCGAGGAGTCCGTCATGGCTGATGAAGAGAATCAGGGTAACACTCTGGTATCTGTGGCCCCTCTCAACCCACCAGAGCCGCAGGAGAAGCCCAGCCAGAATGGAGAGTCCCCAGAAGCCGTGAAGACCCAGAATCCCCCTGTGGCTACCAACGGTCACTCTGCCACCAAGACGGCTGACACTGAGCTGTGAGAGCCGTTCCCTGCCACAAAGCCTCTGGGTTAAATTCCACCATCCCAGGTCCCCTAAACCCCAACCCTGATTCATAGACCCTGGCCTACAAAGGACACTACGGGACTGCCACTGCACACGCATCCCTGATTTTTCCTTTATTTTTGTCAATAAGTTTAACAAACATTGGGTCGGGGGGTCTGAGTTCATTCATAAAGAGGATGGTGGTGACGGTTCTGAAAACGTAGTTTAAAAATGGTTCCTAAAACTGCACTGTGTCTGGGGGTGCAACCAAAACGTTTAGCAAATTTTCTGATAAAATCAGTCTCATACTTTATGGTGTTAATGTAATGGTGATGATGATGATGATTGTTAGGTCATTTTTATAAGTTCATTGTATTGTATCTGGGGGGCAACCAACTTTATTGGCAAAGTTAAATTGTTAAGTGCCACGTTAAGGACGATCTCATTCGTTCACAGTGTTATGCTGTTCAGGTAATGATGGTGGTGGTGGTGGTAATTTTGGTATTATGTACTGATGGTCCATTATAATGTGAAGAGCATGAGAGGTGTGGCCCGCTGAGCTGATGTTAAATATTGGCCTGGGGTGGAGGACATTCCCCTGATTCATTGCTGGCTCCCATGATTGTGTCAGGGTTGGCCTGGGTTGGTCCCTGCTCAAAGCTCACTAACTTCTCTCCAAAACCGTCCACAAGGCTCCCTGTCCAAGAGCACACAGCTCTCCGATCACTGTAAATCATACAATGAAGAAGTGCTCAAAAAGAAACATATGGGAGCTCTGCGTTTCCTTGACTGTGTGTATGAGTATGCACCTGCATATATCTGTGTTATAGGTGTAAAAACGCATCAATCTGAAGCTGATTACTCAAATCTGGCAATTTTGGAACATTATAATCAAGTATGATCTCATGTCTTTGGCCCAACTAAAATTATAACTGTAAAAATTTTAAAAAAGTTTGAGATTTCATGTTGTATTGAATCATTTCCTAAGGAATCATTATCAAATTGAATCGTTGTGAGGCCAAAGTTTTCTACCCTTATTGTGTATGCATCTGTGTTCAAAGGTTGTGACTGGTGCATAGTATGTGTAATATATCGTCTTTGAGTGTGTCGCTGTAAGGATGCATGTCAACAGTATTTTCAGACTAGATGATGGTCTTGTTCAAGCTTTTGTTTATGAATCTGAGTGACAATGTGATGACTTGTGGAGTTAAGGTCTTATGTAGCGCTGGGCCTCACTGAATAACGAGGAACTCCCTTCCATCACTGCAAACCACCAAAAACTGAGAGGTGACCTTTAATACATCACCTTCCCAGTGGACCCAGAGACAATTTGGAAACACGTATCTGCTTTGTAAACCAGTATTATGCTCTTTTGTGATTTGTGTAGTCGTTTAGTTATAGCAGTTATCTCGAAACTCATCCTAGTCATTTTAATGCATTTCTTGCATTCATACTTAAATTTGCCAAAGCTGAGACTTGAATGGGGCAGAATCTACACTGAGAACAAGTGATGCATTGAATATGCATGATTCAGATGTGTACATCATTACCACGTTAATAAAACGGATTTACTTTTGGCAGTAATTGTGCTGATGTAATGTATTTTATTCTTGTAGAAATGATGCACACTGTTGAATCAAGCACATGCAAACCAGTCATTTTTTTCAGTGCAGCTGTTGGGTTTAATATGTGTACATAGACTTTCCCTGCATTACTATTGAATAAGCACTGTACTGTATAGCTTATAGTGTCTTTTAGCTTAACAAGACAGACATGATCTGGTTTTCTCATCAAACCAGCTCGTTTCTGGAAAGGAAAGCGACTGTACGTGCATAAGCATGTCTTTATTTCAAATGTTTTGTTTATTCCTGCTTCGTCTTAACATTTCTCTGTTCCAAGTCAAGGGGTTGGGAGGGGGAGAGGGTCTGTGTCCTAGAATTGTATTAAACTGATGACTGTCTTTTTGATGTAAGTTTGGGATATGAATAAAGTTTTGGAAGGTAGTGCCAACAGTTTTTATTATTTCTTTTCCCCAGCTCACAACATTTTGTTTTCAGCAACCAATGGAAGAAGGCTCTTTATCGGAGGGAATATTGTTGGAGATTATCCGCACGCACACTTAATCTCTCCTATCTCCCCCAACACACACACATACACACAAAAATGCTTTGCGGATCTGGAAAGGCCCTATAGCACATAAGAGCAAACAGCTGGCTTGCATAAGTGACGATACTGACTTCATCTCTTGGGGTTGGGCCCCAGCAAAAACAAAAAAAAAAGAAAAAGAAAAACTCATCAGGAACAGCCACTCATGTGTGAATCCAACTGCAAGATCTGCAGCTAACTCTACACACACACACACACACACAAAACACACACCTCTCTTAGAAACCACCCCCCTCCCCTCTGCACTCAGCATTCCCACGCTGAGCTTTTAACCGGTCAGTGGGACCTGCTGGGTAGACAGAAAGGCTGTAACACACTGAACACTGAATTTGTTTCATACATAACTTCCACATGAAAAAACAGCATTACACAGTTTTGTCTTTCTGTTTCATTCTTTGGGTAATAAAAATATGAATGTAATTTACAGTTGCCAGTATACAGTATATCCTCACTCACTGGCCTTTTTATCAGCTATGCCAAGCATATAAGTGTGCTTAGAAGGAACTGCCCATCTGTTTATCACCCCCATCCCCCTGCCCTCCCACCTTCATCCATCAATGGAAAGGGACCACCACAGGACAGCAAAAGACCACATATGATTTAACCATTTTCAACACAGCAGCAAATGTAACGATTCAAGCAAAAAAGCACACACTGTTATGACGTAGATTTGAATGTCACACAAATATACACTAATATACATTTCAATGATGCTCACTTTTAAAATTTAACCGAACTACGTCGTCAAAACTAATGATTATCATACTGAAAGCTAGTGGTTAGCTAGCTATCATTCAGAAAATATTGTAATCATTTGGAATCACAAGTTTATCTGACTTGGTTTGTTGCAACAGGTATCCTATCTAATCAGAATCAGAATCAGAAATCTTTATTGATCCAGGGAAAATTGCTTACGTTACGCCTGCAGACACACAGAGACGGAGAGACAAGACTAATATAAAATATAAAGTCTAAATAAATCCAGTAAAAAACTCTGCAGAACGAAATAGACTGTATTATATAAACAAATGTTGGGTATAAATACTATAGAAAGTAACATACAGTAAAGTGAATTACTTAACAAATGGTGGTTAGGAGTATGTTATTGCACATAGTAGAGATAAGTTGTATAGAAGTAATATTGACATAAGTAGAGATATTCACATGGTAAGACTATTACAAATAATAAGCTAATGAAATAATGAAATGATTTAGCACCCATTTAGAAAACTTCACATGATACTGCACATGGTAAGACTATTGCACATAATATATTGCACATAACAATATTTTAGCTCCCAGTAAGAATACTTCACGATATTGCACATGGTAGACTATTGTACTCAGTGTTAATGATGTATAGCAAAAGAAATCACTATAGCATCCACATTGTCCTTTGGAGCGATGGTGTATTTGATGTTCTTGTAAGGGTGTCTGGAGATTAGGCAACGGACCGGCTAAAACAGACATATATGTATACCTAAAAAACAGACAACTGTTTTTCAAAGTTTGTTCATGTTGACATTTAAATCAAGTATATTCATTGCATGCAAAAATTCTATGCCATATAAGAAATAATGTTCCACTCCGGCTAACATCTTTGGGCAATTGCCGGTTATCAACAGTACTGCTCTGAAAGAAATAAAAAGGATAGAAATAGAAAGGATTGCAAAAAAGACGATAAATAATCAACAAAATAATACAAAAATCTCCTTCATGACTGTCCTCATCTTACCCACCCTGTGGCTCCAGCCCATTAGTTCTGATTTTTGGGCGGCTGCCGTCTATCTGTTTCAGTGTAAACAGAGCCCCCTTTTACCCCACCCCAGCAATCATAGGATGCTCATATGATCTCCAGTCCCACACGCAGAGGCCGCTGCCAAGGCCATCACACTCCACTGTCACCGTAAAAATGCCACCCGTCAAATCAAAAGCATGTCAGAAAAATCTCTCAAGGCTTTACAAACCCAGGCACATAATTGCAGACAAAACAGCAGTGATCAGAACTACACAACAAACAAGCTAGTTTTGCTTCTGATTGGGCCTGAGGCTAAATTGTTCAAAAGAAACTGTATTGTTCAGTTATTCCTCTTAATATATATTATTGGATTAAAAATCATCATTGCGCCGTGTAATATCAAAGCTTGACCCAAAGAAAAACCCTTTCCCATGCGTGTGGAGCAGATGTGGTGACCATGTTGGTCCTGCTGCCAAGCTTGTCCATTCTGACATTATCCAATTTAGATACTAAGGCCTTAATTTATCTTCTGATAAGAGTGAGTTGTGCCTTGTATGACTTTAGTGGCAGTCTCTGAGATTTCTGAGAATTTTCTCAAGAATTGGTGGGGTAAATCTTGCATGCTTACGTACACACAGTCTGTCACTTTATCCATGCGCTTGTGCATTTTCTGTAAATTTACTCCCCTGCTTTTGGCCTTTTTTTTCTGTTCAAATAAATTACATGTCCCTGAACATGGGTCTGACTACACTGACTACATGAAGACATAAAAGGCTTGATTTATAAATCATGTGAAAAGTGAAAGTTCATGAAAAGATTCAAAACCACATTCTATTATACTATTTTAATACTAATATATTATTATGCCATGTACTATTATACTATTCACACTACTGCAATAAGTGCACTGCCAAAAGTGGTGTACCATTTTAACCCATAGAACAGTAATATGTGGTTTTGGACGCATTTATTGATTAAAACAATGAGAAGAGAATAAGGCATTTATGCATCAGATAAAATGCATCAGACACTTCAAAATGCTGCTGCCAGAGTGCTAACAAAGAGTTTGAACTCTGTACTCCAAATACTCGGGTCACTACTCTGTCTTCCAGTCAGTGTTAGAATAGAATTTAAAATACTGATACTTGTATACAAATAATTAAACAGGTTAGCTCCTACTTATAAACTAATATGCTGGAAATGTATAGGCCTACTCGACACCTCAGATCATCAGTGTCTGACCTGTTAACAGTGTTTAGAACCAGACGTAAACATGGTAAGGCATCCTTCAGCCACTACACTGCAGTCAGTTGAAAAATTCTTCCTGTGATATGCGCCTTGAACCAGTCTTGTACATTAAAACTAAACTGAAGTGAAGTGAACTGAATTACACTGTGAATAAAATGTTAATGGGAAATATTGATTTATATTAGGGGCGCACAGATGTGAGAATTGTAGGCTGATGATATTTTTCATGTGTCAGTGCAAGTGTTGATACATAAAGATTTATAAAATTCAGATAAGGGGACTAATCTACATTGGATTTGAAAAATATAACGTTTGTTTCTAGCATCACTTAAACATTCTGCCATTGGTCAAATCTAAACGTCTGGGTCAATACTGATATTATCTTTTAAAAAAAAGAAAAAAAAGGAAAAAGGGGGCAGCTGGTGGTCTGGTGGTTAGGGAGTTGTCCCTGTGATTGGAAGGTTGTGGGTTCGAATCTCAGGACTGCCAGCGGCACCACTGAGGTACCCTTGAGCAAGGTACCCCACACACTGCTCCTTGGGTGCTGCGTTGCTGGCTGTCCACTGCTTCACTTGGGTGAATGGGTTAAATGCAGAGAAAGAATTTCAAACTGTTCACACTGTGTGCTGTGCTGGGCTGTGTTCACGCACGACAAATGGACATTTTATAGTTTTTTTTCCAAATAAATATCTGTCAATACCGTTATGTTTCCGATGTCACTATGCATTCCAATATTACTGTGTGCTAGAAAGCCAAGCCTTGCTAACAGGTAGACACAAGTAGACCCACTAGACTAGACTTCACCACTGGTAACTACTATACATTATTCATTACCTTTTATAAAAATTATATGTATTATTGAGTCCACTGCAACCGTAATGTTATTTGATGTTTGAGCACAAGAGCAAGCCAGCTGTGGGGAAAGATGAAAAGAGACAAATCAGAATGACTGGATAAAATGTCATCAGGACCAAATTATCTTAGGTTATTGTTGCATAATTGTAAAATTAAGTTATACTGGTGAGATAAATTAGTCCTTTTAGATAATAAGGTCAAGTGTGAGCTGTCTTTATTGCTGACCTTAGTCTATTGCACGGTCACTGATAACCACAACACATTCTTTACACGTTACATTTGGGCTTATGTGGTAAATTAAGTGGGAGTCAGGAGAGTTATGTGGGGCAGAAGCTGCGTCGCAGGAGGAGCAGGGAATTAAATGCAGACGTATACACAGTCACACACTCACACTCAAACATCAGCAGGGTGTTTTCTCAAAGGGTGGAGGCCTGAGTGTTGTCGCAGCTGTGAGACTTGTCATGTTTTCTTTCGCCCCTCGCAGATCACCTGATAATCTAGAGGAATGGAAGTGGAGAAAGAGAGAGGGAGGGAGAGAGAAAAAAAGAAGGATGTGTCAGGGTTCGGACCAGGCCAGTTGAAAGGGAGGAGAAAAGACCCCAGGAGAGTCAGGAAAGAGGAGAAGGGGGGAGAGTGGAATGACAGATGCTGAAAGAGAGAGAGGATGGGCGTTGACCGTGCCTCTGAGAAGACGGTTGTCTCCGGTGGTGTTTTGACTTGGGTGCTTTGGATAAACACAAACGTTACGCCAGGGATCAGGGGCTAATATTACATCAGCATCGTATTGCCTCCAACAGCTGAGTCGGTGTCAGCTGTCAACATAACTCTCAACAGTGTAATGTACACAAGCTCTTTATCACACCTGACAGTAACGCCCCAGTGCAAGGGTGCGCCAGTTTTTTTTCCTGTACTGCTACAGGGCCTAGAAAACCCCACCTAATACATATATCATGTATATCACACTGTCCAGTAATACCCCACAGCTCTGGGTCAGCCATGGTGGAAGTCTGACTTATCATCAGGATCTCGTTGAGAATTCATAGGAATCCGCACAAGCTGACAAAAAAATGTACCAAAAGTAAATTAAAGGACTTTAATGCTGGCGGTGTTTCTGATGACTTAAAGGGTCCATAGCACTGAAGTGTTCATGTTCGTAAAATAAAAGAGTTTGATGTAGAGTTTCAAAACTAAGTTGCCAAAATGCTCCATTTGGAAATCATTGTTTTTGTGATATGACAAAATCCAGTGCATTTACTCACAGTATTACTGATTTTCTCATTACAGTGGCAAGGAATGGGGGTATATCAGGCTGCAAGTGAACAGTCAGTCAGTAAGTTGAAGAGTTGGAAGCAGGAAAAATGGACAAGTGTAAGGAACTTTGACAAATGTGGCTTGACAAGCAGGTCGGAACATCTCCAAAACACCAGGCGTTCCTAGTCACAGAGTAAGCTCTGCAGACAGAAGTGCTGCTGGAATTTCATCTCCACTAAATAAAGCTTCTCTTCAAGTGCTCTTTTGGTCCAGTTTGTTTACTTTAAAATAGGAAGAAAATTCAACAGTGTAACGCTCCTGGCAATGTTCCTCTGGGAAACCTAGTGCCCTGGTATTCATGTGGATGTTATTTTGATACTGCCTACCTAATCACTATTGCAGACCAAGTACACCCGTTCATAGCAACGGTATTCCCTACTGGCAGTGGCTTCTTTCAGTAAGATAATGTACCCTACCACAATGTGAAAAACTATTTAGGAATGGTGTGAGCAACATGACAAAGAGTTTAAGGTATTGAACTTGCCTCCAAATTACGCAGACCTCAATCCGGTCGAGCATCTGTAATGGACACAATATTAATATATGTATGTAATCTACATAATATTAGGCCTGTGGTTTTAACATTATGATCAGTATATCAGTTCATTCAACTTACATCAAGCCCTACCCATTCATGTTAAAGTTCATTCATTTTAAAGAAGTATTTTAGTCTGAATTACTTTTGAATCAGTCATAATAAAAGGAAGCCAATCAGAGGTCACATACAGCCATGGAAAAAAAATAAGAGACCTCATCATTTTTTTTTTTTCTGGTCATTGCTTTTGTAATTTGTGGGAGTGTGTCTGTGTAAAATGTACACGTCACTATTGTTTTATACACTTTTGAGGACACTTGATTCAAAATTCCAACCAAAAAAATGTTTGGAGAAAATTTTAAAATAATACATACAAGTAATTTATTATACCTTGGAAATGTTAAACTACACAACACTCTTACATTATTGTACAATTGCAACAATTAAAATAGTGATGTTAAGAGCATAGTGTGTGCATGTGTGAGCTCTGTTTCATCCCATCAGAAACTGAATCAGGAGTGAAGCTGCTGGAATACAGCACATAGAACAGCTGCCATACAAACACTACTGCACTTACAGCACATATGGAGGCATTTCTTATTTTTTACACAGCTCACACTGCAATAACTGCAATAGTTCATAAAAGAAAAGCAACCTGTGCATTTTACACATACACACACTGCCGCAAATTGTACAAAGAGTGAGCAGAAAAAAAAAGGGAAAAGTGGTCTCTTATTTTTTTTCCATGGCTGTATACATTTATCAGTCTTAAATGCACAATAACAAAAAAGCCTAAAGATAAAAAGGGTTAAAAATGGTCATGTTAGAATGTATTTTTACACTTAGGACAACAATATAAGATCATGTTTTAACACGAAATCACTCTTACCCATATTTCCCATGTCATCACTGATAATACAAAACCTAATATTTCAATTTTTCATAGTTTCATTATTGTATTATACTGATAATGCTAGCGACTCTTTACACCGTGTAAACATTTTTGCATTACCCTTGCATGAAAGCCTTTTAATTAATGTCTTTGCCATATTTTCTTTAAACAGAAAACTGTAACTTTCAAGTGTGAATATTTTAACCAGGATATTCTGAAAAAAGACATAAAGAATAAACTGATACTGCTCATCAAAAGCCTTGGGACACCTAGCTTGTCAAAAAGTTTTCTATAAATCAAAATTTTCTTTTACCTGGTTCAATCATGTTTCTGGTTGTATTAAGCATGATTCATCCTAGCTGTTAAATGTTCACAAAGCCCTTGCATTTTTTTTTTTTTTTTACAATTTTAAAATAATAATTAGTATAAAACAGCGAAAATCAATTCAGTTCATTCAGAACATTTCAAAAGAAGGCAAGGATTCCCCAAATTTTAACTGGGCAGTATGACATTGTGCTTCCAGCTCTTCAAAAAAACAAGGCAAGGAGACATTCTTTATGCTTCAGTGCCGTACTTTAAAGTTAATGGTCATCTTTCCACTTACAGGGAAGGGTTGGACTCGCAGGACTTTCCTATTTGGATCAAATTGACCTCAGAGTGCTTACCAACTTCCTGTGTCCACCTGGCATTCCAGTATCATGTTGACATAATCCTTATCTCTGCACTCCGGAAAAGGCCAAACATCAGGCCTTGCACACGAGCAGGACAGTGTCTGGGGGACCAATTTCCTGTCCGAAAGGCCAAATGCCACTGGGGCCAAATGTTCTGGTGAATAATAGCAGTCAGCACAGCACAGCCCCAGGCTGGACATTATCAGCAAGTGAGGGAAGCAACAATCTGTCCTAATTAGTGTGTAATCACACTGTTGTTCTAATTAAGGTTTATTTATTTTTTTTATTACCCCTGTTTTTTTGGCACCGCTTCTCCTCTGAGCACGTTTGAAACATTGGCACCGTTCCAACTCTGACACGTGCATTACTACCCACCCTTCCATGTGTATACAACTTTACGATCAGTTGATCAGGGGCTGAGTACTGATCATTTAAAGTTGGGAATTTTGGGGGGAGTCACTTTGGTTATGATTATGGAGAGAGAGGAACATTCAAGCATTGTGACATTACATCACTCTGCGAGCTACAGGCAGAGCTGGGAAGCATGGAGCAAAAAACAGCAGTGGTGCTAGCTAAGGAAACTGTAGGGACATTGTATCTGGAGCTCTCTGAACGGAATGAGACGAACCAGAATGACAGAGTGAGAGACATAGAGAGAGTGTCTCAATGGTTTGAGGTGTCCTTTCTCATCAATACGACTTGAGCACTCAAATCTAGCCAAAGGCCAAAAGTTTGATGGACAGTGTTCGAGCAGTGGAGTGGTAGCATGCAATCACACTTCAGATTTACCAACAGAAATGCATTATGAGTATGAAGAGCCTTACAAAGGTTTAAAGAAACAATGGGCAATTTAAGGGGCCTTCCTACAACCTTTACATTACTTGAAAGTTCTTTAAACTTTAAAAAAGGTTCTTCGCACTCACACATATTTACAAAAATAGTTCTCCTGAAAACCATCCTTTGAAAGGTTCTGTAGGTTCTTGAGTCAATGCTCAAAATTTCAGTTCAGTAGATTCTTTACTTTACCTTAAACATTAGCCAGCTAAAACGCATGGCTAACAGACACTCGTTAACAACTTTATGTTTAATAAAGAGGTGATGTGCTTAATATTCTAAAATCACAAAAATAAAAAAAGAACACATTAGCTACGTGAAAAGCTGTTTTTTTTTTTTACTCTACAATATTTGTTAAATATTTAATAATGAAATGAAATACTCAAGTCAAAGTAAAATTACTATGATTGAGTTGTTCCTAAGAAAATATTCTTACAGGACAAAATCTACTCAAGGTTGTCACAAATATTTAAATGAGTTTAAAAAGTACACTTCATTCACTTTCAAGAAGAATGGAACATATAAGCGCCTTTTCTTAACATTTTGAAATAGGAAATTACAATAAGAAGCCTAAAGATAAGACAGGTTGTATGGAATCCTTGCAATGTTCAATTAACTGAAACATAATATGGCGCAGTTTTATTCCTACTAAAGATGTACCCCTCGGAATGCCACTTAAGTGCGCGATCGGGTACACTCCTATTGGTGGTGTACTATTTAAACGCCTACCCCAGGTCTCAGAAATGGTCACACTATTGGTTATCTGGACACCTTCAGGTACCTGCTGTCTCTCATTTTGTTGTCAGTTGTACTACAGATGGAGCACATCTTGCTGCAGAGGTACTATTTTGGTAACAAACATCTGGGCCTCTCCATGAGGCGATGCTCACAATTAATTTCCCTGCAATCAGCAAAAGTGTTTAATCAGTTTGAAACATTCCTCATGACTATAACAGAGCCGACTAAATGGCTCCTGCGCTAATTACTGTATAAGTGCTGTGTCATGCCTTCCTCCATAAATTATATAGCTCTTTGCTAATGTGGGTTGTTTTAGGACTCATAATTATTATTCCAGTAGGTAGTCCATCAAGAAACATCAAAAAATGATCTCAATTGCAGCAGCAGTAATTGCAGTTGTAACATAAATGACTATCTGGCATGGCGTGATCATTTCCATCGCAAGTGATCCAAAAATTGAGGGCCTAGACTGTTACAGCGTTGTGTAAGACACTTAAGGTTTGAATATATATAGTGCTCTTGGATAAGGATTTCCTTTAAATTAAGCACTCAGTCAATAAAGCAGGTCAACTGACCTTCCAGTTAATACGAATGTCTGTTAAATCAAGACACTATTTCTTTTTTAAAACAAGATCATTTTTAAACCAATAGATATCACTATGAATCTTTGCCAGTTTATTACTGATATTCTTACAAAGATTTTTTGTATTTGAAGTTTTGTAAACAAATGCATTTGCATTTACACACCAAATACATCATACGCACTCACCATATACACCAAAGTTCTCGCCTTTTGGTGATGTCAGAGTTAAAATGTTTACCTCAATGTTTGCAAGACACACTCCAGAGTAAGAATTTTACAGAACATTGTGTTGAAATCCCATTGTTTTATTGCTCAATCAAGAAAACTCTATGCATTGCTATTGCATGCAAATTTAGTACCAAATCTAACATAAATCCACTTATGAGCAATATATTAGGACATGTTTCTGTAAAATGCTTTAGAATAGGGTTAGGAATAAACGTGTCAAATTTGGTGAATGCAGGTATTGTGGAAATGTCAAGAATGGGCCTCAGAGCTGCTTCACCCAGTGAGATCTAAGATAATATTCATTGCTTGTTCTCATCAGCAAATCAACAAAAGAAATAGACATAAATGGATATTGTAGCTAATGTCTACACGAAACAAGCTTTTCAGTAACATATGACATGACATGATTGTGTCTAGTCTGGGTGGTGGAAGTCTGGAACATCTGGAAACTGTACAGTGGTACCCCGCATAACGAACGCAATCCGTTCCAGCAGTGCGTTCGTTATGTGGGGAGTTCGTTGTGCGAAACACAATTTCCCGTAGACTTCTAAGGGAAATCGTGTAATCCGTTCCAGGTCGGCGTGAAAAAT
>JBBPCZ010014682.1:0-14827 GCA_037974445.1 Brycinus macrolepidotus
GAGAGAGAGAGAGAGAGAGAGAGAGAGAAAGAGAGAGAGATGCCATTCATCTGAAAGAATTTTTAAGGGTGATTTTGTGTAAAAACTCCTGGTTTATATACCATGTAAAGTGAGTACACAGCATAATTGTAGCTCTGAGTTTGGAAAAATAAAAGATCTTAGGAAAATTATATTAAGGTATTCTCCACATGCATTAAGAATGATACAAAATGTGCTGAATAATTTAAACGCACCGCAATGTGTCGGCTTAGTTACACAGGCTCAGATAAGAAACACACGCTCCGCTTGAGCTATCTCTTATTTATGACCACCCACTTCTATTTGCACTCTCTGCCTCTCTCTCTCTCTCTCTCACTCTGAGGTCAGATGTTATCATGCCATCATAAAGAAAAACATGTCAATAAAAAGAGAATGATAATAGTACACATCTCTCTCTCTTTCTCTCTCTCTCTCTCTCTCTCTCTGTTGAGTGTGAGCGAAGGTTTGAATTGAATTATATATGCAATTTCCGTAAGCAAAACCAGCGAAGAAGTGTGTGTACACACGTGTGAACTATTTTGCCATCTTTTTGGGGGACTCATAATCATCAGACTGCACCTAATTATCACTCATAAACATCTACTGCACCTTTAATAATCCCTGTTTTTCTGTGTTGTGTGTGGCAGGTGGTCCGGCCGTACCAGACTATGTCCAATCCTCTGAGTAAACTGACTGTTCTGAACAGTCTGCACTCTCACTTCATCCTGGCGGACAACGGCACCACGGGCAAGTACGGTGCTGAGGTCAAGCTCCGTCGGCAGCTGGAGAAGCACATCTCCTTGCAGAAGATCAACACTCGTGAGTCCATCGCCTTTTCCCCTTTAACACAAGGAATTTAATTGTAAACCAATGGCCTGGTTATGCTGACCACTATATATACTGGTCAGTTTGTTACAAACACCTCATAGATCCACATATGGGCCACTTTATTGGAAACACCTACTATATAGATAGGTTTACATTTACAGACTACAGCCTTTCGTCCCCATATATGTTCAGTCCATTAGACCACCAAAAGACCAAATGACCTATAGTGTTTGGGCTAACACTTTACAGTAAGACTACCCTTATAAAGGGTTTATAAATAATTTATAATCAGGGTGTTAATTAGGTTGTAGACAGTTTATAATCATTAATAAGCAGTTATAAACATTTATAACAGTTGTCATACATTGATGCAGGCTCACTATTTGGCAAAATCTGGTGTTTTAATAGTAGTAGAATGTTAACAAATACCTGTTGATGTTGACAGTTTAACATTCTGCCTGAGAAAGAGACAAGATAAGCTCAGCAACTAGCAAGATCTGTGATCTCACCACATAGTGAGCCTGCATCAATGTATGACAACTGTTATAACGTTTCCATAACTGCTTATTAATGATTTATAAACTGTCTACAACCTGATTATAAATCATTTACCCTTTCTAAGGGTGGTCTTATTGTAGAATGTTACCATGTTTGGGTGGTGGATCACTTGGGGGTCACTTGCATGGTCCTATTAGACTCTCCATTTATAGACCAAGTAAAGGGTCCTTGTAAACCTCCATAGTGCACCTAAATGGTAGGCATTTCTGATAAATTGGCCAATTAGTGTAGTCTTACAGTCATAACGATGACCCACAAAGTATACGCAGATGATATGCAGGGTATATCTAAACAGATTGAAACTGCACACCACTTGTCAGAGCCCCCTCATAATACGATTCACAGGAGGTCAGTGAGGAGCCAGCCGTCCACAATAGATTCCATTCAGACGTCCAATTCGGCTCAGAGCACCATGTCAAAGCATTTCACTGGGTAAAGGAGCTCAGGATGAGAGCACAATGACATCAGCTGCAGAAATGTGGTCCAATGACACTCAACTCCCCTTCACACACGGACACACACACACTCACACACACCTCTTTCAATAATCACGGTGTCAGACACTGCGGAACACAGTGACTCTTATGGGATAAAGCAATAAGACTCGGTAATCTGCCGAAGTCTGCATTTTAATTAGACTCTTTGTAGTTATATAAGTTATTATAGAGCTGAGCTGTCCTTAACAGCACTTTAAAGCATAACCTCAATAAAAAAGCAGGTCCGTCACTGTCCATTATATTAGCATTCGGGCAGCTTGGACTGTCAAATGAATCAATTTAGCGGTTCAGAGATTCTCCACAAGTGCATCAATGAAAGAGAGGAAACCCACACCAGCAGGATCTTGCTAATGCATTTATTCTGCAGCTGTTTGAACAGTGTAGCAGAGAGCTACCAGGCTAATACTCATGTAACATTCAGAACTCAATTTTACAGAAGGACTTGCTGTAGAATGGCAGCATAGGGACATAGGGACCCTGAGGGTCCCGTATTACATTTGTATAATCTGGTGTTCCAAATGAATTGTCACATAACCATTCATAAGCTGTTAATGTTATTTTGCCTTGAGGACAGATATATGCAAATGAGCTTCATTTTGGTTGGCTGACCTGCAGTGTGCCTCATTCAAATAGCAGTCTGGGCTGAAACCACTGGTCAGCTAAACTGGTGTTGGTGAAAAGGCAGATTCATGCAAATGTGCTGGTTTTTGTGAGATCACAAAAGTGACAGACTCAATACAGGCTGTTTTTGTGGGAGTATATGTTCCATTAATGGACTGTATGGACTGGATTTGATACTGTGACATAAATAGGAGCAAGGAAAACTCAGTTTTACATGACATGGGTTCTTTAAGTGTCCTCTAACGGACGATATGTCCAGTGTGTCCAGCACTGCTTGGCTGGATCTTTTAGAATTACTATTAGCCGTTTGAGTGAGCCATACAATGGTCTCCTCCAGTAATCCTCCATCTCCACCGACCTCCACTGACCCACCAACCCCAGCACGTCCCGCTCATCATGAATGGACCCAACACTAACCTCCCTCACCCAGACTCCAGCTCAGACACCGCATGCCTCTGTCAACTTTATGGAGGGAAGCACCGAGTGGTCAACAGGGATGTTTGACCAACATTTCCCTTCCAACTCCAACCACTCCCCCCCACTCTCATCCCTAGTCATGTGACCTGTGGACTTCCCTTTGTCATCCTATGCCTGGTGTCATAGAGGGGGCTGGGAAGGCAAAGGGACGTCCAGTCGTCATCAGCAGCATCTGCGTCCATACGGCTCAATCCATGGACCAGTCCCTCACCGAGCATATGCACATGGCAAATAAATTAATAAATAATTTTTAAAAACTGCAGCAAGTCTTACATGTGGCTGAATAATCTTAAGGGCAAATCGCTGAGTAAGGCTTTTCGCCAACTTTCAAGATCCTTTTTTGCAGTATAGTCTATGAAATAAGCCTCTAGTGCACAAGCATTTTTTGCCTATCTAGCGAAAAATACGGTGGCTGACAAAAAAATGAAAGTTGGCCTATTTGCAGTAATCATGTCATTCCTGAAGCCACAGGCTTGCAATGCATCTAAATGGACCATTCAGCATTCAGAATGACCATCTTGATGCTGATGCATATAGATGGGTCTTCAGCCACTAACATCAGCAACCCAGAATGAATGCATTGCCTTTTATGTCAGTGCTGGAGTCAATTAATACTGAAGCAGTAAAAAAGAACAGGATGTTTTTAGCTTTGTTATGATAAATGTATATATTCTGGTCAATGGTGCGGAAATTAAAAATATCAGAATTAGGAATGAGAATTTTCTAACCTGCAGTGGTTGTCTAACATTGAAGCTAGCATATGTAAGGAAAGCTATCATAGGCAATAAGCATTTACTGAACTGATTTATCATAATCTAGTAGAGGTAATTAGCATTTACTAAACTGCCCTGGTTTTCTAGCCTTAACTAGCATAAATAACTGCTCGGGTTAACTAGCATTAGCTAGCATTGTGTTTCTTAAACTGATGTGATTGCCTTCCATTAATTATTAAGAAGAGGGTCTGATCTACATGTCCTTTAGCAGTTTCTAGTGGGGACTGGACAGTACCGAATGGGATGGTGCAGCATATAATTATGTATTTGAGGCCTATTTGACACATCTGTAATTACACTTTGTGGAAACGTTCTTCTTGTGACCTCTGGGTGCGCCGTGAATCCTACACCAGCTACGGTGATGGAATGCTACTGGGAGGCTTTGGGCTGAGCTCATCTCTTGATTTGATTACTTTGCCTCTCCAGTCGGAGAAAGACGTCCATATCACCCCCTGTTTGACCTCCCAGGAATGCCAAGAACGCCCACTCTACTCCACTCCAGCAAGCCACAATAAGGCAGAAATACATTTTTATGCTGTCCTGCTGTGTTGCCGCACAAACGCGTCGAGATGAATTGCAGGGCCAATGTTTCTGCTGTCTGCTTCGCTGGACATATGAGGAAAATATTATGTTCTCTTTTAATGTCACCGCAAAGGTTAATAAATTCTCAGCTTACAATGAAAAGCAAAGAGTGTGGTTTTAGCATGATGGGGGGCATTTGGGGGGGGCACAGAATTTAATCATACTTTTTTGAATTTGAACAGGCAGAGGTCAGAAGCTGCCACCTGTCTGGATGAAATACAGTAACATTATGACTCATGGGGGAGCTGTTCATGGTGCTGAACTGTGGAACTTGCTCATTTACAACTTACAGTGGAGGTTAATGTAGAAAGACTTTTGGACCATTTCTATTGGTCTATTAATTATGAAATAACACAGTATTAACAGCTGCTGTTTTTTTTTTTTTTTGTTTGTTTTTTTCAAATAATAGAAACGATTTTAAAAATGTAAAATGGAAATATGATGTTTAGTCCTAACAGTGGTCATTTACAGTTTTGTAAAAGCACCCAAGCAATACCAACTACTTACCTCTGCATGTCCAAGGAGGGTAGGGGGATTAGGGCCAATAGTGTTTTTGCAAAGGCTTAAACAAGGCTTTTATTAATAGAAGGTGTTCAACCTTTTTCTCCATTGTTCCCATATTGCTGTTTCACAGGCATAAATTTGGCAGGAATTAACTGGTATGGTTCTTCAAGGAACTTCCATGGTTCTTCCATGGAATTGTTCCAAGAAAACGGCTTTTCATGGACAGGAACACTGGTGGGGAATGCTTCATTCTAGAGGAAGTCTAGAAATACTAGTGTTGTTTATAGTGGTGATGAATGGAACCAGACATCTGCCTCTAAAAGCTCCCTCACAGAAATTTAGTCCATGAAATGTTTATGAATGTGCTGCCTGATGCCTAAGACGTTGTTTTACCAGAGTTTTGAGAAGCTTTTGGGCCTAAAGGTAAACCCATTGATGGTGGAGGGATACATGGAGGGCGTGTGAGGCAAAAAAGTCCCCAAATAAACAGTTTTAGTTCAGACTTGCCCCTATTTTACCATCATCAGCATCCATATAAACACTCAGAGACTTGTGTAGCTTCACTGGTGGATTTGGATAGTAAATATGATGGTAATGTTTGTGTTAGAGAGGTATATTTGTGTTCTGTCACTGCACATCCAACAATGAAGGCAGAATGTTGCTTCTTTTATAGTTTTAGAAAAGCAACAGCACACAGAAAGCTGCAATTACAATTGCGGATCCGTTTTACTATGACCAACATGTCCCCTGGGGCAGATTTTAATGACTTAAAGGGGACAAAGACTGATTGTCTCTCTGCATGGCACTGATGTCGATGTCCACAGTTCTTGCTGTGTATGTGTACAGGTCAGTGACCTACATATAGCGCTTGGATTCAGGGCTGCCAGGAGTCCAAGCACTCTTCAGGTTAATGTCATGACTAGCTGTGGGGCCAGGAGTCTGACGGCCCTCCTAGTCTAGAAACCTGCTTTTGCACTCGCTGAGCTAACTGGGACTGTGCTTGTTGATGGCATCTGTTGCTCCCTTGCTTTGGCAGGATATTTCTGGACACCGTTCCCCACTGCTGCTGCCTTTGAACACCTTCTCAATGGGTCGCAGCATATTAGCATAATCCCACTGCATCATGTGGTCCAGCCACCCGGGCCTGGCATTCTGGGTCCTGCTCAGTGCATCATTAAGACATGGACACATGGAGAGACAATGTGGTCGCGAGCTGAACTATTCAGGATGATTTTGTTTTATGTGCCATAATTGCATTTTATAAAATTAGTGGGAGAAGTGTAGCTAACACATAACCATATATAGATATTCACCAACATAATGTCCATTTTAACCCTTTAGTGAGAATTAGTTTTGTTTTTTCTGGGCACTTAAATGTCATTAGTTCTTATAAAATAAATTTATTACATTTAATCTTGATTTTGCGTAGGTGATTATTTGCCTATATCATAAAATTTCTGTAGTAATTTAATCAGAACCATCCTGTCAAGGTCTGGACAAATTTCTGTTAGGTTTGGGTCAGGTTCGGACTCAAAATTTGATCCCCTGTTTAGAACTGAGTCCGTTTTAGGCAATTTCTTTGGCCTCAGGTCAGGTTAGGACCTACAGCTTTACTATATTGTTCAGGCTGGGTTGGGACTGAACAAAATTTTGTTGTGCTCAAGCCAGGTTCAGACTCTAAACTTGGTCATGGGGTTCAGACAATTTTTTTGTGCTAAGGTCAGATTTGGAATAAATTTTTCAGCCTCAGGTCAGATTCAGAGTCGAAACCCATGGCTTGAGTGGAGTTCAGACAGTTTTTTTTTAGTTTGGACTCCAAACTTGAAGGTCTTTTGGTCTTGTGATTCTGGTCAGGTTGGGCTTGGACAAAATTTTGTTGGCCTCTGGATTAGACAAAACTTTGTCCTGCTCAAGTCAGATTGATCATGTAGTTTCATTTTAGACACATATTTCAGGTCGGGACTCCAAACTCGATCTTGCGGTTCTAATTTGGTTGGGTTTAGATAAATTTTGTTGGGTTCAGTTCGAGTTTGGGGTGTTGGGCTCAGTTTGATTTTTTTTTCAGACAAGGGTCAGGTTCAAATTCAAAACTTGATTTGGTTTGGATCAGTTCAGAATTGGACCAAAATTTCAGACCTGTCCAAAGCTCAAGCCCAGTTCACACAGAGGTAGTATATAAGAGATACAGGCATAATACCTTAATAGCATTATGGCAGAATGAACTTGTTATTGAACTCATTATTGTCTGAGTGTTGTGGTTTATTGCACTCATCATTTCTGACTGGCATGACTTCTGTTGTGCTGCTGTTCAATATTTTCCATATTTCCATTTGTCTGTTAGGTCAGTTGGGATACTGCTGCCCCCTAATTGACTGAACATGAGTTGTAGCATTAGATTTACTTGTAATGAAGCCCCTGATCTCTTTATTTCTCTCTCTACCCCCCTCTCCTCCCCTGACAACATCCTCACAGCTGAGATCACTGTGCTCAGAACAAATTATTCACAAGCGTTTCTGTCTAGCACTTCCCTCTCTCTCTTTTTCTCATCAGCACATTCTACCCAGCATATTGTAGAGATTGCGGTTTGGTATTCTAGGCAAGTGCAGTAGATTCTTAAGTGCCTAAAGGATGGATGCTAACTGGCCTGTTCCTGGCACCTTACGCCCCCCAATATCCTTTCGTGTTCCAGTTCAGAGAGATGCTAATACTGTGTGCCTTCTCGTAATGAGCTTGGTGACTGCGGATGGAAGCAGATGTCTGAGCGCCACAAGAGCTCCATACATCATTTGAGGTTGGGCCCCAACCTCTGTGGGCTTTCCTGCAGTTTCCCGTTCGAAAGTCTTTGGGGCAGCTGTTTGAATGTGTAACTGAAGAGGAAAATGGTCATACACAAAAATGAGATACTATCAATTTACATATTTTTCAAGATATGGGGTACATTTTAGGTATTAAGGTACAGGGGGTCTCAGGGGGTCCTTTTGACAAGAAAATTTAGGGGGATCTTGGGAAAAATCTTTAAAACTCAGTGCAATATACTTGAAATTGGCCCATTGGCAAACATTTTGTGTAGTTTAGTCCATTCTCAATAACACTCTGCCCTCATGGACAAAAATTATGACTTCATTTCATCCATTGCCCAACCTTCCCATTGACAAACACTTTGTTTAGTTTAGTCTGTCCTCAACCTCCTGCGTACCCCCTCCTGAGTTGATCAAAATTTTGTTGGGGGCACCAACCCCATTGCCTGTGATGCCCCTATAATTGGTGAGGGGACTCAGTTATGTCCCTAAGTACTACCAGTTTATTCATTATCTGCTTATGCTTAACCAGGGTCATGGGGGTGCTAGAGACTCTCCCAGCGGTCATAGGGTGAAAGGCAGAGAAACACCACTGACCTTGGCATGTTAAGGTTTAAACCCAGACAGACTGGGGAAGAACATGCAAACTCCACACACAAAGGACCCTCAGCCAGCCAAGTACCACAGATGAGAGGTTAATATGAACACTGTTGCAGTGTTATGGTATTGCTAGTGTCAGAATCAGGATCAGTTTCTGTTCTTCTTTCTTTTCCAAGGATGTTGTTTTTTTCATTCATATTAATTTCGCCACCTGGAGTGCTGTGTTTTTCCACACCTGGTGCACCATTGGGGTGCTGATTTCACCTCGAGGTCATGACATTTTCCTCTGTGCTGTCTAAGCACGATTAAGCCATTTACATTCAAAAGGCTTTCCAATCTAACAGCGAGGCGAAAAGCTCTGGAGTTTTAGAGCTGGAGCTGAAAGAATAAACAGTACTGTTCCAAGACAGAGAAGTAAAATGGACACTGGGCTTCCCACCAGATGCTAAACGGCTTTTGCTTCTGTCCTTTGAACGACACGTTCAGGTTCATTTGCTGTGCTGGGTTTACTTTCAGTTGTTTACTCTTGCTGAGGGTAGCTAGACCAAGAAACAGTTTGGGCTGAGCAGAGACAATCATAAAACACACACACACACACACACACACTCATAAAACACACAAACACACACACACACACACACACACACACACACACACACACACACACACACACACAAACAGTACAGCTCAGCTGTTTGTTTCTTGGCCCAACAGGCAAAATTAGGAACTGCTGGGCCACTTTTTCTCCTGCTCTCATAAAGTCATAACACCTTCTTCTCTGATTAACACCACAGCAGAATATTACCAAGATGCCACCACGCCTCTACTCAACACAACGAATGTTAAAAATGGAACATCCATATTCAATGCAGTCAACACAAAAAATGCCTATTATACCTCATATAAAGATCCTACAGAGGGACAAGGTCGGGGTAAAAAACAGAGATGGGAGAAGGGGCTTTAATCTTAATTAATTAGATTCTGAGAGCAGTCTGTAACTCAGCAATACCCTCAACCCCTCTGTAGACCAGTAAAATTCTGTCCGGTGTCTACTGTACCCCAACAAAATTCTGTCTAAACCCTAGAGCAGCCTCTCCAATTCTGACTGAATTTGACTGTCACCCAACAAAATTCTCTCCAAACTCGACTGTATACAACACAATTTTGTCTGAACTCAACTGGAGCCAGGCAAAAAATCTGTCCAAATTTGACTGCAACCTGACAAAATTCTGCCTAACCTCAACTGTAGTCTGATAAAATTCTGTCCAAACTCAACTGTAATCTGAGAAAATTCTGTCTAAACTCAACAATACACTGATCAGTTTGCATTCAAACTTGACTGTAGTCTGCTCTATTCTGAATGCACTTTATCGTATTCCCCACATTTCTGTCTGAAATGTAACATTTCAAAATAAGAATCTTTATACAATAAGTATGAATGTTTAATTCAAGGTCTTGTTAGTGTCAACCGAAATGCTCAGCCTACAGTGGAATTGGACTATTGTGTTGTTCTCATGCTGGCCTCACGGACTTGTAGGCCGTGCTTGAATAGCTGGTCCTGCTGCAATTGGGCGGATATATCAAGCTCCAGAATGAAATGGAAGAACCGAGCGAGACGCTCGTTTTTTCCGCACGCCACTAGCAGCTGAGTCGCAGCTTTGAAGTCAGTGAGGCCTATAAATAGAGCATGCTTTATGTAACTGTGCCTGTTTTAGGCACAATGATCGCACATGAGGGGCTCGTGGGAACGGCCCACTTCTCCATCTCTCGCTCTTCCCCTCTCTTTACCTTTCTATCCCTCTCTATCTGCCTACCTCTGTTGTTCTGTCTTTCTTCCTACATCACCCCGACTACATCTGTTCCTTCCTTTTTCTCTCTCCCACCGACTTTCTCTTCTTGTCCTTTTCTCCCCCCATACCCCCTTCCTGACCAGCTACATCTCTTTCCTTATTCAGGAATATCCTCCTGAATAATTCATGCCATTGGAGCGGGATCACTGTTTGAACTGCAGTCACAAAGCTACAGTGTGGATGTCAGTTTATTACTGTGGGAAGGAGAGAAACACATACCGTGAACCTGCCAAATATCCAAGCATCCCGATCCTTCTTCTGCTGCCCCACCTGCTTCATGCACCACCTGTTAATTACTCCGCAATCACTGCTAATCATGGCTTGGCTGACGAATGACCGCAGGCCCACTCTGCTGTCTAAAGCAGAGCTCTGTGTGCACAAATGTCTTTCCCACCTTGCTCAGGGGTCTGCTGAGGAACTGCAGGCTCATGTGGGCAAGAAGTAACCCTTGACAACAGGGTCATCAGGGGTCAGTCAGAACAATCTTTCTGGAGGTTAGTCATCCAGCTGCTGTCGGGATGTGGTTGCCAGCAAGACTCTTGACAGGCTTTTACAATCTTGGTCTTTGATCTTTTCATCTCTCTTTTTCCTCGTGTCCCTCACTCTTTGGGCTAGATGTTTCAAGCCTGTGTGTGACGTTTCAGCCACAGAAATGTGTGTTCTATTCAAAAAAGTGCGCATGTTAGACTACAGCAAGACTACATGGCCAAGACCCTGAGGATCCCTACTTGCATTTAAGGGCACTATTATGTACGTCCACACCAGAATTACAGGGTAATTTTGAAAGGACACCGTAGATTACTAAATGAGTTGGATGTAATTACCAGTTGGTAGCTGTTGTTGGATACTGTAGTCATGAACCAAGAAGTAAATGTGCCTGGTCAAGTTTTGTATTTTTTCCCAGTCCTTGTTCTCTGCACCACAAATAGGAATTTCAGCCTCCTTCATGCAACTGATGTTGGTTTATTTATGCATCTGGTGAGTACTGTTGCATGTTGATGGTGAGAAAATGACTGATTGAACAGCAAGATTTAAAAAAAAAAGATTGTCAGCATAGAAATTAAACTGCTGTAGAGTGATAAAGAGGGCTTATAAAGGAGAAATAGAAGCGGGCCTAAAGCTGAGCCCTGTGGGACTCTGCTGGGAGCCCAGAAAAGTGATTTATATCTACTAACAGAGATATACCGATGTGTGCGATAGGACCTAAACCTGGAGCTGCATCCCCTACTGCTACCAGAGAATGAAGATGAGAAAGTGGTGATTCAGTTGGTGGGAAAGAACTTAATTCATTAACATCATCACTCAACTTTCATTTTCTCTTTTGTCCCCATGTGTCTACTATTATATAGCACCTTTCAAACCCTGTACCTCATGAGCCTAGCACAATTAGTGGGTGGTCCTATGTGCAGTTTGAGCCTTCAGGCACACTATGATGGTTTTGCCTGACTGGTTGTCAAGCTATGACAGCACCCCCACAAATCTGGTTGCTGGCAAAGTCACTTCAGTCCTTTCCACCAAAAAATCTGGCAGGTTGTCATTGTCAGTAGCCAACACTCTCTCTTTCTCACACGCTCTTGTGAATTTCCAATTGTGTTAGTTCAGTTCAAGAATTTTTTTCTAGGCTCAGTAGTGAGAAGGTTATTTTTTGGCATTATTGTCAAAGATCTACTGTAACACTGGAGCATTACAGACTCAGAAATCTCTTCCATCCTCTATGGCATTTTAGGCTCCTACTCAGCCACGACTGGGTTTTTAAGAAGGTTGTACGATATGCAGTTTTAACTCCAATTTGTGTTTTCTGACAAATCTTGACAATCAGAAAGTCAGGATCAGAAGCAACGAATCAACTCTTAGTCTTCTAACTGAGCTCCCGAAAGATCAGAGGCTTCCTATATTTTCCAAAAATCAGTTTTTACTACCATGCACCCAAGGCCTGTAGTGTCCAGTGGTTAGCAACGTAATTGAGTGAGGCTTTCAGGTCACAGCCAGTGAGACAGTGTAGCTTTTGTCTCTTGATGGAGATCTATTAGGATTTTGTAGTAGACCTCCGGCTTTACTGTTTTCACAAATTTATTTTTCTCTCTCTCTCTCTCTCTCTCTGTCTCTCTCTCTGTCCCATTCTTTCTGACTCCAGGGATTGGCCAGGGAGTCCCTGTGGTGGCTCTGATTGTAGAGGGTGGTCCTAACGTAATCTCCATCGTGCTGGAGTACCTGCGGGACACACCCCCTGTGCCTGTAGTGGTGTGCGATGGCAGTGGACGAGCTTCGGACATCCTGGCATTTGGCCACAAGTACTCAGAGGAGGGAGGGTAGGTGGTTGGTGTTTCCAAAATTTATCAGTCAATAAAAAGTACAAGGTAGATGTTTCTCACAAAGTGGCCACTGAATCAAAGTACAAGGTAGGTGTTTCTAATTAAGTGGACAGTGAGGGAAAGCACAAGGTAAGTGTTTCTAATAAAGTGGACAGTGAGGCAAAGCACAAGGTAAGTGTTTCTAATAAAGTGGACAGTGAGGGAAAGCACAAGGTAAGTGGTTTCCAAAGGAAGTGGACAGTGAGATTAACTAGTTCCAGGTGGCTGGAAGCAACACCAGGAAAACTTCGGCCTAAATCTTGACCTAGTTGTCTCCTGCTAGGCGAAATAAATCTGCAAGTTGGGAGGAAAAGCTGAGTAATGAACTCAGACCCCACTTATTTTTATACTTGGGGTGAGAATATGGTGAGAATCTGAAAACCTTTTGTGCCTTTAAATGAGGCTGATGCCTCTGATGAGGCTATGAACAGAACACAGCACTGCTCATTTGAACAGAAACAAAGAAAGATCAGAAAATTGCAATGTTTCTGGCCTGTTAAGCAACTCTCCAGTCCACTAATGTTATTCTTGCTCTTAATTGCTTCAACTTGTGAAAGACAGCAAAAGAGAAAGAGAGCAGAGAAAAGACAATGAGAAAAAGAGAGAATGAGGGAAATACAATAATGAACATCTTTCTCTTTTCATTCTATCTGCCTCTCTTCTCTTTTCTCTTTCTTTTTCTCTATTCTGTCCTTTCCTCTTAAATCTCTGTTGCCTCTCTCATTCTTTCCATCTATCTTTTATTTCTGTTTATCTGTTTCTTTCTCTCTCATCTCTCCATCTCTCCTTCTCTCTCCCTCCCTCTCTTTCTCTCTCTCTATCTCTTTCTCTCTCTCTCTCTCATCTCTCCATCTCCCCCTTTCTCCCTCCCTCTCTCTCCCTCCCGCTCTCTCTCCTTCCCTCTCTCTTTCTCTCATCTCTCCTCTCTCTCTCTCTCCCTCTTTCTCTTTTTCTCCCTCCCTCTCTCTCTCTCTACCTCTCTCTCTCTCTCTCTCTCTCCTGCAGTCTCATTAACGAGTCTTTACGGGACCAGCTGCTGGTCACCATTCAGAAGACGTTCACATACAGCCGTACTCAGGCCCAGCACCTCTTCATCATCCTCATGGAATGCATGAAGAAGAAGGAGCTGGTGAGTGCCTCACCAACGACACATCAGTAAACACAGACCCTGGAGATGGGAAAACGTTCATTCATGTTACATCCTCCTGAAATGTAAACTGCCACACAAATGAGGGACTGTATGTTCCACCTTTGTGTATCTCTATTTATATCATACACTCCTCTCCTGAGAACAGACTTCAATACGGCATTTTATGATCATTTTAATGCACTACTTCTAACTTTTATATGTGCAGTGGCTTCTACACAGGCATTGTTATTTTTTTTCTTTTTACGTTAAATAAGTAAAGTAATTTTTAGTAATTGTGCATTAAAATGTGCAGATGTGTGTCTCTGTAGAGGACGTGAACTTTTTAACACCTAAACCAAACAAACATGTCGCTGGACCAGGGACAGTCAGTAAGTCCAAGTCCTCCATGATTCTAGCCTCTTGCTCTTGTGGATTCCTGCTACTCTTCAGGTGGATTCTGTCAAAAGAAACACGCTGCAGCAGGGCTTCAGCCTGCACGGCTGTCAACGGTTCCAAAGGTCAAACTAGGAAAAAGCATTAACAACATGGAAAAAATTGCATTAACTTTGACTCACTTAAAATGACGTTGTTCTGATAATTAACATCATAATAATGTACATAATAATTAACGTCCATGCCATTGAGACAACATGACCAACAGCAATGAAAGAGAGATCCAAGCCTGCATTCTGCTGTGCTGGTGAAGAGATCATCTCTGCTGGCCAAGTCAGCTTTGGGGGACCTAAAGAATATGAGCACTATCAATAGAATTCAAATTAAATATATTACAACATCAAAGCTAAGGCTTCTTGAGTACAGCTACAGTGGCAACTTCCAAAACTAAGGTGTTAGAAGAGACTATATGAGAACTTGGGAGGTTCTGACCAACTTCAACATGATCTAAAAGACTGGACGCTCCTCTTTTAATTAACAGAAACAGGGGTGAAAGAGAATGGAGGATTATAGGATAAAAAAAATCATAAGAAATACAAGATGGAGACAGCATGGACTCCACAGGACCTCTGAAGTGCTGTGGTATCTGTACCAAGACATTAACAGCAGATCCTTTAAGTCCTGTAAGTTGATGTCCATTTTGTCTAGCACAGGGGTCACCAACGTGGTGCCCGCGGGCACCAGGGTGCCCCCAAGGACCACATGAATAGCCCGTGGACCCGTTCTCAAAATAGCACAACTCCCCAGTGAGCAGCGTCTAACATTTCATTTCATCCTGTTGCTATTTT